>JAVLUX010000025.1:31100000-31335000 GCA_032164185.1 Moxostoma hubbsi | reverse complement strand
TCCACTTTACATTAAGGTACATGTTCATAGGTAACTAATGTTGCATATTTAGGCAGCATAAAAGTAATCCACAATCTGCAGTTGATCAATTAATGTCTTGTGAAGCAAATCAATAGATTTGCTTCACAAGATCAATAGATTCGACTGGAGTTGTGTTGATTATTTTTATGCTGCCTAAATATGCCTTTTGGACCATCAAACAGCCAGCAGCCTGATGGCACCTGTATACTTGCATTGTATGGGCATACAGAGCTGAAATGTGCTTATAAAAATCTTAATTTCAGTTCTGCTGAAGAAGGAAAGTCATACACATCTGGGATGGCTTAAAGGTGAGTCAATCATGAGAGAATTTTCATTGTTGTGTGAACTATTCCTTTAAGAAACTTTTAAAGGCAACTGTACACACCCACAAACCTTCCACATCCTGATCTGTATGTCAACATGCTGAGTCTAAAAAATAGCTGTATTGTTTTGTTAAAGACAGGGTGGGCTCTAAATAAATGAAGAATCAGAGTTTTGTAGACATAATCAATCAACATGAAGAATATATTTATTTTGGAAAAGCACTGCAAAAGAAGAATCTACGACCTGACTGTTCCTCCAAGTCATTCAACATAAAATGTTTTGGATGGTAAATTAATTTACACAAATAATAATAATAATAAAAAAAAACACATTACATGCCCATAAAAAGATAATGCTGTCTGATCTGAACAGATTTGATTTGACATGATATGTTATGACAGGGTTTGAGTAATGAGAGAATAAAGCCAGAGGGGTAATGTAACCTCCTTCCTCTGCCAAGAACCATTCCTGCGATATTCCAACAGCGAGAGCTATACTGGGGGAAAGGACAGCACTGTGCATCAAGACCTGGGAACGGGCTTCTCACATCTGGAACACATTAGGATATACTTCTTTATTGAGCCTCAGAGTTCCAGCATTACATAAGGAACAATCCCACCCATGCACTTTACTGTACTGCCCCTTTTTTCTCTGTTTCCCTCATTTTTCTCAGTTTTTCTCTTTTTTTTTTTTTTACTAAATATGCCACAAAAAAAATAAACTAAAAGCTTTCAATTTAATTGTGGAAATCTTTTCACGCAATTAAATTAAGCCTTTTCAACAAAACAATAATTAGTTTGAAACAACTTGTAGTCTTGTTGTATAAACTTAAACTCAGATCATACTGACCAGTATAATGTAACATATCAGACCAAATGTGATTCTCTGATAAAGGCACACTACTTTACCACAATATTCACATATTATTATATGAAATAACTAATACCAAAACACAGTTTTAATACTTTTTTTTTTTTTTTTTTTTTTTTTACAAATGTTGGCTTATTACCAAACATGGCTATAAATAAAACAAGAAATAAATATTGAGATATTTTAATGTTGTAGAGTAATAAACTACATGGCCAGATGATGTCCACATACATACACATACATATCCAATGTGTCTGTGATGGTCTGAATCTGTATTTCCGTACATTATGGCCAACAAAATTGTAAATGTAGTCCCAACACAAACAGATTAGTCTATACAACAAACTAAAATTGATTACACACACTAAAATTAAGTTGTGACCAATTTTTAAGAATTGTGTTTTATTAACTAATATTAATTAACTAAATAATTTGTCCAAATATATTAATTCTGTAATTCATATTTATTCATCATTTACACTCTAATATCACTCCAAACCAAGATACATTTTTTTTTCTTCCATGGAACACAAAAGGAGATGTTTTGAAGAGTGTTTACGATGCTATTTTCCATATAATGAAAGTAGATAGTGACCAGAGGCGTCATGCTCCAAAAAGGACAAAACAGTACCATAAAGAATCATAAAAGTAGTCCATTTGACCCGTGTTATATTCCAAGTCAGACAGGTTCAATATATATGATAAAAACACAGATAAAATGCAGAAGCAGAATTTTCATACATTTCATAGAATTTTCATTTTTCTAAATTGAACAAGCAGCAAAAATCTTTTTTATTTTTGATGTTCCTTCCTTGTTTCTAAGCAGGGCAGCCTGAGCCGAGCAGAGGATTTGTTGTTTTTGCCTAGTTCACTGACCTCTCTGGATGAATGACATGATGGGCTTATGTGAGCTAAAGGGCACACATGTACAAGTTTTAAATCACTTGCATGAAGCTTACTGGGATGGACAGAGTATCAGGGATCATGCATCTGGTACAGAGATGCTCCTGGTTAATAGTAAAGGGGTCCCCACACACTTCTGGCTCCATCTGAGCGTTACGACTCCAAATGATGTGGGAATGATGGTTGGGCTGAAATTCCCTCATGCTGGCTCTAAGTTCTCAGAGGTAGGATAAGGGAAATGCCCAGTGGCATTGTGGGATATCTGGGAAAAAGAGAGCAGGTCCTGTGTTTTGATTTGCTATGGCAGACAATCCCTAAGGCTTGACTGGAAGGGTCATATATTACTATGCTATCATATCAGCAAGCCTGCATCTCCATGTGGATTTTCAATATGATTCAGTACTGCTGACAAATACACACATGATTTTTTATGGTTTGTCAGTAAATGGAACATATTTGCGTGGATTTCCAATAGAGAGAGAGAGAGAGAGAGAGAGAGAGAGAGAGAGAGAGAGAGAGACCAATTGAGTGAAAGAGAGTAAAACATCAATGTGAATGTCTTACTGTGTGTGCTTGTACACAAGAGGTTGTACATTTAACCCCACTATCACTTTTTAATGTGTGTGCTTATGTTTCAATTGTGAAGTCACAATGTTTTCATCTCATGAAAACAGGCAAGAATAATGTTATGAAGTTTTGAGAATAAAGCTGTAACAATACAAGATTAAAGTGGTAATATTCTGAGACTAATGTCAAAATACTATATTGACGTCATAGGAAAACAAGATTAATGCCCTATGATATTAAAGTTGTAAAATTAAGAAATTATAAGTGTAATATTTGTATGAAAGTTGAAATGTTTTGAGAAAAAGTTACAAAATTATGAGAATAGCTTGATTGTTACAACAAGATTAAGTCCAGATATAATTAGTATCCGAACATTGCAGCAGTTATAAAATAAATTGCATTAATTCAGGGGAAACAACTAGACAGATATTCAGGAAAATGCAACTAATGGTCCTTTGCTATTCTCCACCACATTACTTTGATGCTACTTCCCTTAAGTTACAATTGTATTTTCACAATATTACAGCGACAACATTATTCTTGTAACACTATGACATAACCACTATATCGGGCTGCAACTAATGATTTTTGATTTAATAATCTTTGATAATACCTTTGATTTATCAAAAAAATATTTATATAAAATGCATTATTAAAAAAATCTAAATGATTAAGTATTGATAGTATAAGTATAAGTGTAATGATTCACTTGTTTCACTATTCGGTTTTTATTCACTATAGTGAATTCACGATTTGATATTCACAATACTTTAAATAAAACCTAAATCAAGTTAAGTATTTTTTTATTTTTACTTTTAAGACACATACAAAACAGTTACTTTCCTTAACTTGTAAAACATAACAAAAATTCTGTTCAAGAGATTATCCAACAGGGATCGACTAAGATTAAAACCAGCTCAGGGCAATGTGACACTAGAATAAATATATTAATGGAAAATCCAGGTTTAATACAAGTTAAGCTCAATCAACAGCATTTTTATCATAATATTGATTACCACAAAAATAAATGCTGACTTGCCCCTTCTTTTCTTAAAAAAAAGTATAAATTTGGGTTGCAGTGAGAAATTTACAATGGAAGTGAATGGGGCCAATCCATAAATGTTAAAATACTCACTGTTTCAAAAGTATAGTGTGGGGATGGGAACATGGTCGTGTGTCTGTCAGTGGGGAGAAAGGAAGCAGTAAGAGCCATCACCTGGTGATTACTGACTCTACACACCTGTGTCTTATTTCAGTGATGCTGGAGACAGTTTAAAAGGACCAGCGGAACACCAGACCGGGGGAGAGGCCAAGTCGCACTCACACCCAGTCTGGAGCTGAACGCTGAAAAGCTGTTTATATTTGTGCATCTATTGAGTTAATTTTGACTGTTATCACTGAAGCTTATGTGTGTAAACTGAAGTTCTTGCTGGAAAGCATATTTTAAATTAAGGCCTGAGCAAAATAAGAACACTCTGCGACACCGTCTCCTGCTTCCTTCTTGCCTACAACTCTTAGAACCTCTACACCAGTGCCGAAACCCAGGAGTTGGGAAAATGACAGCCATTATTCAATTCCGGGGGGGAAATTATAGAGTTGAGGCCGCGGCTAATTCCCACCTCACCCATCTGCAGATTTTGGGTACCCATTGGCCCAGATTCAAAAGTTTATTAAAAACGATATGTGTGGATGTGTCCTGTAAATCGAAATCTCAGTGTGTGATGTGATGGCTGGGGCTGCTCTACTGCATGATGGCTGAATCCACCTTCATTCCCGCCCTTAAGGATTTCCCTCTAAAGCAGTTGCGTGATGAAAAACTTAAGCACTGGGATGTTGTCAGATGGTGTGTGGCATGCCGTGAATGTCAGTTGGTGACTCCACCGGCCACATTAAGAGCACCATTGTGCCATTATCATTAATCGAGGCCCCCTTCAAAAGAATTGGCATGGACCTTGTCGGGCCATTAGAGAGGTCAGCATGCGGATATTGGTCTGTAGTAGTCTTGGTGGATTAGGCAACAAGATATCCAGAAGCAGTGCCTTTGTGCAACATCTCAGCATGCAGTGTTGTGGAGGAAATCTTCAAAATAATTTCCTTCGGGCATTCCGAAGGAAATCCTCACTGATCAATGCACCACATTTGTGTAACTTACACTACGCAAGCTTTAAAAATAGTTGGGGATTAAATAGATTCGCACCAGTGTTTAGCAATCACAAACTGATGGGCTGGTCAAACTATTTAATCAGACCTCCTTAAATTGTGGTGAGAGGCGGTCCCATTGTCAATGGTGATGGTAGTTCCGGAGAGGGCAGAGCTCAGTCCAGAAGTGAAGTTTAAAGCCAATCAGTTCACCCCGGTCCCTTGTGGAGACCACCTCTCACCGTCCCAGCTCACGGAGGTGGCTGAGTTGCAAAAGGAGTTTGCAGACATGTTCTCCCCTCTCCCCGGTCATATGAACCTCATATAACACCATATCGAGTCTCTCCCGGGAGTAGTCATATGTAGTCAGCCATACCGCTTGCTCGAACGCAATAAAAAAGTGATTCGGAACGAATTAGAGGCAATGTTTGTGATGTAGTAATAGAAGAATCACACAGTGATCGGGCCAGCCTGGTTGTTCTTGTGCCTAATAGTGACGAGTCTGTCCAGTTCTGTGTAGATTATCGAAAAGCCAATTCGGTGTCTGAATTTGATGCGTACACAATTCCCCAGATTGATGAACTACTCGATTGGTTGGGTGTGGCTCAATTTTTATTTGACACTGGATTTAACAATGGGGTATTGGCAGATCCCCTTAACTCCATCATCCCAAGAAAAAAACTGCATTTTCCACACCTTTCAGATTACACCAACACGTCACTCTTCCATTCGGTTTGTTCAAGGCTCCCACCATGTTTTAGCAAATGATGGATAAGATTCTCCAGTTGCATGCTGCGTACGCCACTGCCTACATAGACAATATTATTATTTACAGTAACAATTGTTTGGCATATGCGGCATCTAAGAGCCATCCTGAGGTGAGCGGGGCTCACGAAAAACCTGTATGTATGGTATCTGAGCTTCCACTTGAGTTATGGGCAGGTGCAGCCCCAAGTTGATAAGCAGCTGGCCCATGGCCCAAGGCCAAAAAGGAGGTGAGACAATTTATGGGGCTGGCTGGCTACTACTGACGGATTGTGCCTACTTTCTCTGATGTCACCATCCCCTTGACTGATCTCACTAAAAAGGGGGCACCAGATCTGGTCTAGTGGACAGAGGCGTGCCAACAGGCTTTCACAAGAGTGAAATCTGCACTCTGTGTCGGGCCGCTTTTACATGCTCCTAACTTCTCTCTCCCCTTCATTTTGCAGACTGATGCATCAGAGAGGGGGTTGGGGGCCATGCTCTCACAGAAGGTGGAGGGTGTGTAATGGTTCATGCTGTACATTAGTCGTAAGCTCTCTTTGAGAAAGACTAAGTACAGCATGATCGAGAAAGCATATCTGGCCATCAAATGGGCCATCCTAACCCTCCACTATTACCTGCTGGGGCGGACCTTCATCCTCTGCTCAGACCATGCCCCGCTTCAGTGGCTCCACCGCATGAAGGATACCAACATTGGTATCAAGGATCAAGTAATCAAACAATGAACCAATGAAAACAAGACACATAAACATGGAGGGAAACATGAAATCACATAACAAAAACTAGGAACTAGACATTTCAAAATAAAAGACATGAAAAAATTAACCAACAGAATAAACATGAACACACACATTAAACATTACACATCTAAAACACCTAACCTAGCAGAATTTTATCTCTGAGACATCAGTTTGATATTCATGAAAGCTGCTAAATTTATTACATGAACCTGAAATTGTGATATGATTTTGCACAATTACTAAACTGCAAAGAACACCTTTGTTCAGTGAAGTTTACTGGAGACTCGCATGTGGTAAAGACACACAGTTTAATGAAATGAAAATACACATCTGATTTTGAATTCATAATATTTATACATTATAAAACATAGAAATTAGCTGTAACATTTTAGTTATGGCAAGAGAGAAACAACTCTCAAGCACATCAGTCAGCACAATTAGTGTCAACGCTCCTTTACAGTACATAATACCTAGTAATACTGTACGTTTAAACTGTACTGTCCACCCAAAATGAAAATTCTGTCATCATTTATACACCCTTATTTTGTTCCAAAACTGTCTGTCTTTCTTTCTTACGCAGAACAGGGTGAATATTAATAAATATATCATTCAGTTTTTTCAATACAACGGCAGTGGATAGTGATTTAAAAAAGGACCCAAACATTTCACAAAAGCAGTCCATGCATCATGCCAAGTCTTTTGAAGACATACTTTTCCTTTTGGTGATAGCTCAAAGTGTTATACATTTTTTCAGTAAAAATCTTGAGATCTATTGCACTATTGAGAGACTTCAAAGTGGTTTGCTTGTTCACAAGAGAACTTTAGCGCTAAACACAATGCAAGTTCTCGTGTGAACCCATGAGCCACTATGAACAAGCTTTTCTCATGCAAGTTTTCACTCAAACATCACTTACAGTACATGTGTGATTCTTTCTCATACAATTTATTCCAAAATCTGCACACCAAAAATTATTTCTTTAAGTTAAGAATAATTCATTTATAATGCATTATATATACAGGCTTCATAGGGAGTGTTACAAAAGATTTCAACCACCTTGCAGCAAAGAACTTTCCATTCACTCTACTATGATTGACCCTTAAGATAAATAATGCTCTTTAGAATCCCTTTTGCCTAGGGAAGATTTATGTAAATCCCCAACTCATTCTACATTGTGCTTTGTGCTTTGGCATTTTCAGCATCTCTACAAAACTCGACCATTTGATGTTACACTGTTGAATCATGAAAAAAGATGAACTTGATTCCTCTGAGTTGATGTGATTTTCTCATGCACACAAGAAAATGAAATTAGGAAAGTTAAATGACTTAGGGCAGAAATCGGCAATAAACTTACACACACACACATATATATATATATACGCACGTATATGCTGTTTGCATATAACAACTTCTAAGGATCAATATTTGCATATACCTTCAGTATACCCACTTAACTTAACTGTATTAGATGCTGTTTTGTGAAATTGGAGATTCTTTGTTGAAATTGGTGCATTATCACTGGAATTCTGCCATTCCCCGCCCCTGACAACCATTGTCACAGCCATCACTGACTGAGGGAATTTATGACAGTGAGTGGAGAGAGAGTGAGAGAGACACCCTTACACTGAACACAATTTACTGGCAACACATTGACACTAATTCAAGGAGAAATACACTATTTTCATGTTAAGCCTTTTCTCTCCCTTTCTCTATTCTTACTGGTCATTGTTGTAAAGCATTTTTCATTTAAAGTTTAGTTGGGGAGGTTCACACTGAATGTGTTTTTGCATCCGTCCAAGCTGTTTTTCAATGTAAAGCAGCATCTCGTACAGGAAAGCCTGTAATTATGAGTCATTCCTACAATTCTGTGACATTTATGTCCCATTACAAGTGTGTGTGTGGTATTTATATTGTTTAATTTCACCCGATTACAATTTTGATAGGTTTGTTAAAAAGAATAAAGACTTTTTATGTTACACACTTCTGTGAGCTTAAAAGTAAAATTTGAAATAATTGAAATCCTTTTCTATTGCACTCATTTCCCCATGTCCCAAAAACTGCACGTCAAACATCAAACAAAAAATAAATGCTATACAGTTAAGAGATTAGCGTTACATTCTCTCACTAACATGTATTCATTTGTGGTATATGTGTAATTTTAACACCGATAGTGCAGGTTATTTGTGTGTCCATTGATTTATTTCCCACCCTGTTATGTCATGATACAATGACCTTTCATTGAAGATATACTGTATGTAAGGAAATTACATCACACTGTCACAGATCAGGGTGTTTAAAGGAAGGACCCAATCACAGATGGCATCGATGAGCTTTTTATTTAACATTTTTTTTAAAAACATACAAATCTCACGAGGGAAAAAATGACATCATCAAAACCAACTGAAAAAAAAAAAAACACACAAACCAAAGATTGAAGACAATCCAGCACATGACAGCAAACATGAGGAGCTAAGAAAGGGAGAGATATCAAACAGGTTATAATGGGGAACAGGTGAAACCAATAAACTAATGAACAGACAAGGAGGCGGGGTGTGACAAGACTGAGAGACACGTGGCAATACAGAACTAAACAAAACCATGTGCTCGCACAGACACAAAACCTGAACAACACGAGCACATATTGCCAGAGACAACGGCAATATGCTCTCATGCCAAAGGATAGACAAGATGGGACATTTGTGCAAGGGCTCAGCCACAGATAAACAGGCTAGCAAAACCAAAAAGGACGAACCCCAGCACAACATGACATCGGATTGTGACCCGGACATGCAGCACAACACAAAGCGCTCCTGAGGTCACGAGAGATAAACACAAAACTTCTGACATGAGTACGTTCCGCAAGATGACATAAGAGTATTATTGACCACCCTGAGGCTGCCCATTTAACTTGATGGACATTTGAATTTTTTAGTAATTTAGCTTGACCAGTATACAATCTAATACAATCTATGATGAAGCATGAAAAGCTTGTAAAAGTTCCCCAGTCAGACAAGCAGGGACTGGGCAACAGTAAACCACTTTTTTTTGGTAGGAATACACCACTGAATATCACCAATAAACTCGTTCAGTTGACTTAGTTAATCAATAATATTCTTTGCCAGTAGCAATCTTAATGTGTGTGTGTGCCCTGCAGATGTCTGCTAGAGAGGTGCCACTGGCCAGTGCCCAAGAGGATGCCAGACTGCTCGTAGAGTGTGCTCGTATTCCCTGGCATGCCAGCACAATGGCATTCATGATCCTGTGGGCAAGCCTCTGTTTGGAGACAGCGTTCCCTTTCTGCTGTCCGCCAAAGCAAACAAAGAGCTGCTCATAGCATATAGAGCTCTGCGTGCAACCTAAATAAGTGCTCAAAGCATGCACTGGACAGAGCAACGATAAGGCTGGGTCTGCCTCCTCTGGGGTAGCTTTGCTTGCAGGCTCACCATTTGACCCCTAAAGGGGTCGTTGGAACCTTGGGCATATAACCCAGTCGGGTTTCAGGATCACGTGAGAATCTGACGGACCGAACCTCAGGCAAGTGTCGCTAAGAGAAAACGCTTGCAGGTGCCCAACCCTCTTGACAGAGGTGAGCGCAATCAGGAGGGCCATCTTTAAAGAGAGGGCTTTCAGCTGGCCTGACTCTAGTGGCTCAAACTGGGCTCTCCGAAGGCCCAGGAGGATTCAGCCTCCGGGCGCTTCTGAGGAACCTGATGATCAGGTCATACTTCCTAAAGGATTTACCATCCACCTTGTTGTAGATCACTAAAGTGGCCACATACACCTTCAAGGTGGAGGGGGACAGCCGCCCCTCCAGCCTCTCCCGCAGGAGGAAAAGCACTGACCGACTGCGCATATCCCTCGGGAAGAACACCAATTTGTGTACAAACACAACTTCAGGGCGAATTGCTACCTCGTAGAGGGAGCTTTGGCCTGAGTCTGAGTGACTGCCAGTGGTAGTCCACTTAAATCATCCGCAGGCCTTCTAGGGGTCAGACATGGAGATTCTAGAGGTCTGAGCACGGGTGCCAGATGGTGCCCCATCCCTGAGAGAGGGGGTCTTTCCTCAGGGGAATTGCCAGGGAGGCACTGTCACGAAGAGCGTGAGGTCAGAGAACCAAGCCTGGGTGGGCCAGTATGGGGGCCACGAGGGTGACTTGTTCCTCGTCCTCCCTGACTCTCTGGGGGAATGAGTATTTGCGCAGCCCCCGGGGCCAGCTGTGTGCCAGCGCGTCTGTCCCAGGGCTCCCATAGGAAATACCAGAGAGAGCAGTGGGAGGATCCCGGGAAGCAACAGGTCTACCTGCGCTTTGCCGAATCGACTCCAACTCAGCTGGACCACCTGAGCGTCGCCTGCCGTGACAGTGCTTCCGCTGTGGCGTTGAGGCTGCTCGGGATGTGAGTGGCCCACAGCGATCTCGGTCGCTGCTGAATCCGGAGGAGGAGATGGCGGGCGAGTTGTGGCATGCGATTAGGACGTAAGCCGCCTTGGCGGTTTTATATACCCCACCGTCACCATGTTGTCCTGCCAGACTAACACAATCAATGGCCAAAGCCTCCGCTGGGCAAGCAGTACTGCCAACAACATGAGGCTGTTTATATGCCAACACAGTCACGGTCCTGTCCAGGAACCAGCGACTGCATGCCTGTTGCACACGGTGCCCTAGCCTAGCTGTCATAACCACAATGCGCTAGGATGCTTGCTGTAAGGGTTGAAGAAATGGTGGCAGATTGGTGCAGAAGGAGAGAAAGCTGCTGGAATGTACCATATATCCAACAGGTTATGGTTCTTCATTTAGAGGTGAATTTGGTGTCATCGCTCTCACACTCCCTCATACTGGTCACTTGAAGTTCAACATGGCACCTCATGGCAAATAACTCTCTGAGGATCTGAAAAAAAGAATTGTTGCTCTACATAAAGATGGCCTTGGCTATAAGAAGATTGCCAAGACCCTGACACTGAACTGCAGCATGGTGGTCAAGACCATACAGTGGTTTAACAGGACAGGTTCCACTCAGAACAGGCCTTGCCATGGTTGACCAAAGAAGTTGAGTGCACGTGCTCAGCGTCATATCCAGATGTTGTCTTTTGGATATAGATGTATGAGTGCTGCCATCATTGATGCAGAGGTTGAAGGGGTGGGGTGTCAGCCTGTCAGTGCTCAGACCATACACCGCACACTGCATCATATTATTCTGCATGACTGTCGTCACAGAAGGAAGCCTCTTCTAAAGATGAAGCAAAAGAAAGCCCACAAACAGTTTGCTGAAGACAAGCAGACTAAGAACATGGTTTAATGGAACCATGTTCTGTGGTCTGATGAGTCCAAGATAAACTTATTTGGTTCAGATGGTGTCAAGCGTGTGTGGCGGAAACCAGTTGAGGAGTACAAAGACAAGTGTGTCTTGCCTTCAGTCAAGCATGGTAATGGGAGTGTCATGGTCTGGAGCTGCATGAGTGCTGCTGGCACTGAGGAGCTACAGTTCATTGAGGGAACCATGAATGCCAACATGTACTGTGACATACTGAAGCAGCGCATGATCCCCTCCTTTACATTTATAATTATTTAATCAATTAGTAAAATTTTGAAAGTGCTGAAATTTGACCCTATATATACTTATTTTCCTGTCAAAAGGCATAGTTCCCTCATAGTTAGTGTTTTGGCAAAGGGGACACAACGTCTCATTCCCTCCATCAGGGAACGGAGGTTACAACAGTAACCATGATGTTCCCCTTCTGTCACTCACTCAATGTTGTGTCGAATGTAGTGACACAAGGGGTCCCATTTCAAAGCGTCATGCACTAGACCATGTTACGTGAACTTCTGACACAGGTACAAGCAGGCTGCTGCATGCTAGAAGCAACTGTATTGGCCACACGTAACCCTCCCCAACGCCCCCAGAAAAGGTGTCATATACAGACCGTAGGATCCCAGCACCCCTAAGGGGGGGAACTGGCACAACATGACCGTAATGGGAGGAAGCCAGCCAGCCACGGCCTTTCCTCTCTCTATTTTTCTCGCATAGAGCGTAAATAGATCTACCTTTGCCATGCCTAACCAGTCCCAAATCAGCTGGACCGCCTGGTGTTGGAGCCTCCACTCTCTGCCAGGAAAAACCTGTCACGACAGCGCATCCACTGTCGTGTTGAGGTTGCCCTGGATATGAGTGCCATGCAGCGACCTGAGTTGCTGCTGACTCCAAAGGAGGAGATGGCGTGCGAGTTGTGACATATGACAAGAGCGCACGCTGCCTTGGCGATTTAGAAAAGACTCAAAACACTTACCTTGGTCCACGCTCCCTGCAGGGGGCGGGTTAGAGACTGAGGTAGAGGTCCTGGAAAGGCATTTTCGGAACTCGACAGTGCCGGTCTGCCACTGGTCCAGAGGCGAGTTAACTATGTTCGGAGAACCGGGACTGTAGGATTTTGGCTGGATGACCCAGCGAGTGAGGAATTCACTCTTTTATTGAGAAGGTGGTTAATGCGGCAAAGGAAAATAAGGATTTTCCTCCCGGACCTCCAACGGTTGAGGGAGTGGTCCTGATACCAGCTCTGGAGCGAACATCTGACTGCATGGGTCTTCTTTCTCAGGAACACTTAGGAGCTTTCCAGGTCCTAGAGGGGGATCTTGAGATGGGGGGGCGTACACCGCCTGTGGGGAACTCGACGCTGGGGCTGAGAGCTGGGCCTGGGTTGAGGCGGAGCTGCCTGTTGTTTGGATGCAGGGGGACACCCTTGGCTGGCAGGTCGTGGGCTGCACTGGGGTGGCCTGTCCGGTGGCGCTGTAGGCTTTCGAGGTCAGCGACGACGACTCATCCTACAGGCCATGGAGGGGAGTACCGGGCGATCCCGTCAATTGGCGGCGTTCTCGGGGCACAGGAGGATCGCTGCCGCTCTGTCCACCTGGTGTACATCCATGTACACGTGGGTTGCCCCACCGTCAAGGGTAGTGAGAGCGGACGAGTGAGGAGGCTGGTTCCAGGCAGTAAAAGGTGCCCTCCATGACCTCGTCAACTCGTCATGCACCTCTGGGAAGAAAGGTACTGGGGGGGGGGGGGTCATGGCTGGGAGCGGCGCCCTGACCCGAGGTACCAATCGTCAAGCCGTGAAGGCTGTGGTGAGGAAGGTGGGTTACAGTCACAGCCCACGCTCACGGTGGCCCAGGGAAAGCATGACGGCCATCTGTGCATCTGCCTCAGACTGGGCGGGCTGGCCCGAAGGTGGCAGCCTTGTTGAGTCCTCTGTGACAGACGCCTGAATGCTCTCCAATGCAGTGGCGAAGTCATCATCCAATTCCGGGGGCTCGAGGGAGAATGCAGGCTGGCCATGAGGCGAGCCGCACTCACCTTGAGCTCGGACGAAAGCAAGCGAGTGTGCCGGGGGATGAGTGGTTCATGGGGATTTACCCGGCGAAACCGAGCCTGCTGCCATCCCCAAATTGCCTCCATCGGCAGCCGGGACAACCTCAATCTCGTGGAAAGAAGGAGCGACACGGTGGGCGGATGAAGTGGCATTCACTTTAAGAAATTAAAGCCACGACCGCAACGCTGCCATGGTCATGAACCAGTGAGTACATGAACCATCCACAAATGCTGCCTCAGTGTGATCTCTACACAGGCACACATGGCAGCATCTATGACCGTCAGTCTTGGAGAGATATCAACCACATCCAGGAACTACACAGAGGTGGAAAGACATCTTTAAAAAGACGTGTCCTGAAAAGGACTTTCAATGCCTGCTGTGTATTGTGTGTATATATATAATAACAATATATTATTGCGATTAACTACAAAAAATGTGAGATTAACCGTTTCATGAGTAGGGTCTAAATTCTCATGCAGTGCTCCCTGGAGTGAGTTATTTTTGCACGTAACACTGCAGTCAGTAGAGGGGGGCAGAGTGATTAATTTTGATTTCTTGTCATAAAAAATAAAAATACTGTATATAAAATAGTAAACGTGACCAAATGAGTTATGTCTGCTGTACAGTATTTGTTTTATTTATTTCCTTTTTATAGCTGTGAAAAACAAGTTAACCCATAACATTAGCAGTCCGGCTTGCCTATATGCGCTGTTTGACTTCTCAGTCATAGTGTGTGTGTGTGTGTGTGTGTGTGTGTGTGTGTGTGTGTGTGTGTCATGCACTAATGTAAACAGACTTGGCTGTGTGCATCGGTAAATCACTCTCGATCAGAATCTTTTCAATGTGAGTTTACAAGTTTTAAACTGTTGTCATAATCCTTTTGTGATAGTTTGACTGTGTGTTTCAGAAAACAAACGTATTATATGACTGAAAAGACTATTTGAGTTGCTGTTTGTGTGAATGAAAACCACATCTAATAAGTAGACGTGGCTGAGTGCTGGGAAGATCCTGTTTAGATATAATAGCTGTGCATACACAAGCTGTGAACTGTTATCGTGGTACTTTGACAATTAAGCTGTTTGTTACATAAAATAAACATTATGTAATTGAAAAGACTCTTTGAGTAGCAATATGATTGACGAATGACAACAGCTACCAATTGGAAACAAATGGCAGCACGCATCGGATGAACATAGCATTTGATATATTGACTCTGCGTATAAGAGCTGTAAACTTTTTATCATGGTACTTTGCTGATGATATGGATGTAAGTATGTATATAAAATTAACATATTCTGTGGTTTAAAAGACTGTATGAGTAACTGTTTGAGCGAATATAAACTACAGATGCTTGACCAACACAGCATGTGTTGGCATGAAAGCCAATTTGAATCTGGCAGATTTTAACGTAACTGACTGTTGCAGACTGTTGTGTGACAATACTCTGCGGGGCCATTATTAACCGTCACATATGTGTGACTGTACAGCCCTAATAAATGTATATTAAACAACAGTTAGTTACATTTAGTTCTGGAATTCGAATCTGATTGGACGAGAGGCATTCCAAGATTGGGGGATGCTTTACTTTTTGGATAGCCGCTAGGGTTTGTGGCATTTCAAAGTCAAGCTAACATGGTAGAGAATCAGAAAAAGAATCAGAATGAGCTTCATTACCAAGTATGCTTAAACATACAAGGAATTTGTCTTGGTGACAGAAGCTTCCAGTGCACAAACAATAAAACAACAAGACAGAGATTATAATAAAAAAAATATAATTTAAATAAAAAGTGAATAGAAATATATATATATATATATATATATATATATATATATATATATATATATATATATATATGTACAAATACAAATCTGTTATATGCAGATGCAAGGTAATGTATAGCAGAAGAGTTTTTACTATTCATAAGATGGATTGTCTGAGGGAAAAAACTGTTCCTGTGCCTGATGGTTCTGGTACTTAGTGCTCTGTAGCGCCAGCCAGAAGGCAACAGTTAAAAAATATAGTGGACTGGGTGAGTCCACTATATATATAGTGCAGGATAGCTCTCCCATCTATCCTGCTCTCAAATGTTTGCTCCCTGGACAATAAACTGGACAATATCTGACTCCAGCAGGCTACGCAGCATGAGTTTAGAGACTGCTGCATCTTTGTTTTCACGGAGACGTGGCTCAGCGACAGAGTTCCGGACGCCGCCATTCAGCTAGACGGGCTCACCTCGTTTCGTGCCGACAGAAATACAGCTCTCTGTGGTAAGACTCGCGGTGGTAGCGTGTGTGTTTACATCAACACGGAATGGTGCAAGAACTCTGTGCTAGTCTCTAGCTACTGTTCATCGCTGTTGGAACTTGTGACTGTTAGATGCAGACCTTTTTATTTACCATGGGAATTCACCACTGTTTGCATAACCGGATTTTACATTCCCCCCAACGCTAACGTTAAGGAAGCGCTCTTTGAACTGTATGGGACTATGAGCGAACTGCAGAACGCTCACCCCGACGGACTGTTTATTGTTGCCGGAGATTTCAACCATGCGAATCTCAAGACAGTGCTACCTAAATTCCATCAGTATGTGGACTTTGCGAACACGCTTGATATTGTTTACACGAACATCCCAGGCGCGTACCGGGCGGAGCCCCACCCCCATCTCGGCTTCTCAGACCACATCTCTGTAATGCTAATTCCAGCATACAGACCGCTCGTCAGACGCACAAAACCGCTCCAGAAGCAGGTGAAAACCTGGCCAGCAGGAGCCATCCCTGCTCTTCAGGACTGTTTTGAGTGTTCTGACTGGCACATGTTTAGGGAGGCTGCAACATATGGTGATTCTACCAACTTGGAGCAATACACATCAGTGACCAGCTTCATCAGCAAGTGCATTGATGATGTCACTTTCTCCAAGACCATCACAACATGCTCCAACCAGAAGCTGTGGATGACTGCGGAGGTGTGCACGCTGCTGAAGACCTGAGACTCCACCTTCAGAACAGGCGATAAGGCAGCCCTAAGAACAGCTAGGGCCAAACTGTCCCGGGCAATCAGAGAGGCAAAGCGTGCACACGCCCAGAGAATCCACAGTCACTTCCAGGACAGCGGTGACACGCGGCGCATGTGGCAGGGCATCCAGGCCATCACCAACTACAGGACAACATCTGTTGCCTGTGACAAAGATGCCTCCCTTCCAGATGCGCTGAACGACTTCTATGCTCAGTTTGAAGTGCAGAATGACGTGGTGGCGAGGAAGACCACCCCTCCTCCCAACGACGCTGTGTGCTCAGTCCACTGCTGTTCACTCTGCTGACTCACGACTGTGCAGCAATGCACAGCTCGAATCACATCATCAAGTTCGCCGATGACACGACCGTGGTGGGTCTCATCAGCAAGAACGACGAGTCAGCATACAGAGAGGAGGTGCAGCGGCTAACGGACTGGTGTAGAGCCAACAACCTGTCCCTGAATGTCGACAAAACAAAAGAGATGGTTGTTGACTTTAGGAGAGCACAAGGTGAACGCTTCCTGCTGAACATCGACGGCTCCTCTGTGGAGATCGTCAAGAGCACCAAATTCCTTGGTGTTCACCTGGCGGAGAACCTCACCTGGTCCCTCAACACCAGCTCTATCACCAAGAAAGCCCAGCAGCGACTCTACTTTCTAAAGCACATCTCCCACCCCCCATCCTCACTACGTTCTATAGAGGGACTATTGAGAGAATCCTGAGCAGCTGCATCACTGCCTGGTTTGAGACTTGCACCATTTCGGACCACAAAGCCCTGCAGAGGATAGTGAGAACAGCTGAGAAGATCATCGGGGTCTCTCTTCCCTCCATCAAAGACATTTACATAAAACACTGTATCCGCAAAGCAACCAGCATTGTGAATGACCCCACACACCCCTCACACAAACTCTTTACCCTCCTGCCGTCTGGCTAGAGGTACCGATGCATTCGGGCCCTCACGACCAGACTGTGTAACAGCTTCTTCCCCCAAGCCATCAGACTCCTCAATACTCAGAGACTGGTTTGACACACACACACACATGTGTCCTGAGTTGCACTTTAATAACTGTCACTTTATAACTGTCTGCTACCTCAAAAACTGCTATGTGCATAGAACACTATATCATAGTATGTTATGTTTACATTTGGCATTTAGTAACTGTCATCTTTTTGCACTACTGTGTACTGGTCGGCGCTGCACTGTCTATCACTGTGCCTATTGTAATGTTCATTGTTAGAAATGTATTGTACTGTCCCATACTTTTGCACACGTTTTTGCACGTGCACTTTATATAGGTATTATATAGGTATTTTATATAGGAATTTTTATTTAGTCTGTGTAGTCTCATGTGGTTCTGTGTTTGTCCTATGTTGTTTTATGTAGCACCATGGTCCTGGAGGAACGTTGTCTCGTTTCACTGTGTACTGTACTAACTGTATATGGTTGAAATGACAGTAAAAACCACTTGACTTGACTTGACTTGAGTGGGGTCCAGAGTGATTTTTCCATCCCTTTTCCTCACTCTGGAATTGTGCAGTTCTTGAAGGAGGGCAGGGGGCAACCAATAATCCTCTCAGCAGTCCGAACTGTCCTTTGTATACTTCTGATGAATTCTTCTGATGAATTTTCAGTCATCCCTGTGACATTAAAGATCTGAGCAAGCAGGTGATGACAAAAGACCATTTTGAACAAGTTGAGCTGACATTAAAAAGTTTTTTGTCATTCATTCTGCAGGATTCTTTGAAGTCCTTAGGAATTGTCTCTCACTCCATGATTGCTCAGATTACTACTACACTATAGCTGAGATATTCCTTGTGCTGTCTTTATTTTTTTTTACCTAATTTGGTGTTCATGGTCAAAAATGATCGACCTATTAAAATTGCTTATAAATCTCTCATTATGCAATATCATTAGCAAAAATGTGATTATATATTTTTGTCAACATGTTTTCTTTCAATTAGGACAGATTTTGTATTTATTTTTGCAACGTATTGACCTGAGCTCATGCGTCTCGGTTTTTGAGTGAAAAAAGCATTCTTTATGGATAAATTTGACTAAATTAAATATCACAAGAAAACATTTGCACTATAAAAATTACAGAAATTATTATTTGTTTTTATGTTTAACAGGAAAGTTTGTTTTGAAGCACTTTGGGCCAAACCAGGCCAACTTGGGATTGCAGCAGATACAATGTGAAAGGCGGAGTTTCGCTGAACATGTCAATCTATGTATTCAGTGCACAATGGTACAGGTTCAGGAAAAAAATACATAAAAAATGCGGGCACAGTGCAAGTTCGTTAAAACATACAATAGACATAGCGATTCCCATAGAAATAACTTTCCAAGGTTCGGTAAACTTTCATAGACGGTGTGCTGGGATGGTGTGTAGTGGAGAGACCACTTGGGACATCATGGCAGATACAGTCGATGAGTTGTTATAGCTAATTTATCTTGCTGGCTAGCAAATGTTTACATTCAATATAAACTCGATATTGTAGATAACTATAATACCTCAGCTTGAGCTCCCCTTTTACTTGTGCAATTGCAGAGGTGTGTAACGTTGGCACCAGCTAATGGCCAAAAGTAGCTAAAAGCGGCTTTTGATCTGCTTCTTTGTGAGAGGATGAAAAATATATAAAACATTGTCAGAATTTTTGTCTGATAGGTGTGATGAAAAAAAGATCATGAAAGAAAGATTCTATTGAAGAGGGGTCACTGTGGGCAAAGAAAGTTCATATATGTGTGTGTGTGTGTGTGTGTGTGTGTGTGTGTGTGTGTGTGTGTGTGTGTGTGATAATGTTGGATGCAGTTCAGGGTTGGATAATGTTCATCTCTGTGGAAAAGAAAACATGTAATACTCAGAGTTTGTGTGTGTGTGTGTGTGTGTGTATGTACAGGGCAGAGGCCATTATGTTTGCAAGCATATATATATATATATATATATATATATATATATATATATATATATATATATATATTCACTTAAATTAAGTGAAAAATATTTTTTTTCACTTAAAGATTTGGTGCATAAGCTCAGGTCAATGAGCACAAAACCTGTGCTAATTCAAAGAACACAAGTGTTACGATCCATATTGTCTTTTGTTTATGTACCTTTTAAGTTTCTGGCACCTGTTATACTCCATATCGTCTTTTGTTTATGCACTCTTATTTTTAAGTTCTTGCACCTGTTACGTTCCATATCGTATTTTGTTTATGCACTCTTATTTTGAAATCACTCTTATGTTCCTGTTTCCCACTCTTGTCATGTCCTGTTTTCCCTCCATGTTCATATGTCTGCCTTTCATTGGTTCATTGTTTGATTGCTTTATTATCAGTTCTAGTTTTGTCATTGGTTTTAGTTAATTGCCTTATTATCTTGTTTTGAGTTCTGTTTGCCCATTGGCTTTTGTTTCCCCTTTGGTTTTGTATTTAAGCCCTCATGTTTACCTTGTCCTTTGTTGGTTATTGTTTGGTGTGTGTTCCACGTCAACCCAGCCTTCAATCGTGTTCCTGCCAGTGCCCTCCTTGGAAGATTCCCCATATTTATATCTTGTGTTTATACCTTTATTTTCCCCTCGTGGATGTTTTATTTGTCCCTGTGTTCACCGTTCGCTTCACTTTGAGTTATTTTCAATAAAACTGCTTTTGGATCCTCACTCCTTGTCTGCCCGATTCGTAACAACAAGTAACAAAAAGATCTAATCCAATATTTGGTAATAATATTTTCTGAAAAACTAATAGATGGACATAAAGCACTTTTGCTCATTTGATATTGTTTTAATATAACATATGCAGTATATATACGTATTTACATATTTTATAAATACAGTATATTTAAAATAAAATAAAATATATCAGGTTCAGCTCAATGGGGGGCCTGTCCCACCCTGGTGAGATGGACTTCAGATGGTTTCATCTGGCATGTGGCTCGGTCCGTCGTGAGCGCGCAGGATGCTCTGCATTGCCAGGTGAACGGCTTGATTCATGCCGGCGGAGAGTGATGGAAGGTAAGGGTACTCCTATTGAAATGAACAGTTAATAATACAATCAGTTTTCCAACACGTTAACAGCCTTTCCAAAAAAAATTAAATAAATGTTTGTAAAATTTTGTAAAATGTATTCAAAGATGGCATCATCTAATGTACACTACCGTTCAAAAGTTTGGGGTCACATTGAAATGTCCTTATTTTTGAAGGAAAAGCACTGTACTTTTCAATGAAGACAACTTTAAACTAGTCTTAACTTTGAAGAAATACACTCTATACATTGCTAATGTGGTAAATGACTATTCTAGCTGCAAATGTCTGGTTTTTGGTGCAATATGTACATAGGTGTATAGAGGCCCATTTCCAGCAACTATCACTCCAGTGTTCTAATGGTACAATGTGTTTGCTCATTGGCTCAGAAGGCTAATTGATGATTAGAAAACCCTTGTGCAATCATGTTCACACATCTGAAAACAGTTTAGGTCGTTACAGAAGCTACAAAACTGACCTTCCTTTGAGCAGATTGAGTTTCTGGAGCATCACATTTGTGGGGTCAATTAAACTCTCAAAATGGCCAGAAAAAGAGAACTTTCATCTGAAACTCGACAGTCTATTCTTGTCCTTAGAAATGAAGGCTATTCCATGCGAGACATTGCTAAGAAATTGAAGATTTCCTACAACGGTGTGTACTACTCCCTTCAGAGGACAGCACAAACAGGCTCTAACCAGAGTAGAAAAAGAAGTGGGAGGCCGCGTTGCACAACTGAGCAAGACGATAAGTACATTAGAGTCTCTAGTTTGAGAAACAGACGCCTCACAGGTCCCCAACTGGCATCTTCATTAAATAGTTCCCGCAAAACACCAGTGTCAACATGTACAGTGAAGAGGCGGCTGCGGGATTCTGGGCTTCAGGGCAGAGTGGCAAAGAAAAAGCCATATCTGAGACTGGCCAATAAAAGAAAAAGATTAAGATGGGCAAAAGAACACAGACATTGGACAGAGGAAGACTGGAAAAAAGTGTTGTGGACAGATGAATCCAAGTTTGAGGTGTTTGGATCACAAAGAAGAACGTTTGTGAGACGCAGAACAAATGAAAAGATGCTGGAAGAATGCCTGACGCCATCTGTTAAGCATGGTGGAGGTAATATAATGGTCTGGGGTTGCTTTGGTGCTGGTAAGGTGGGAGATTTGTACAGGGTAAAAGGGATTCTGAATAAGGAAGGCTATCACTCCATTTTGCAACGCCATGCCATACCCAGTGGACAGCGCTTGATTGGAGCCAATTTCATCCTACAACAGGACAATGACCCTAAACACACCTCCAACTTGTGCAAGAACTATTTAGAGCAGAAGCAGGCAGCTGGTATTCTATCGGTAATGGAGTGGCCAGCGCAGTCACCAGATCTGAACCCCATTGAGCTGTTGTGGGAGCAGCTTGACCGTATGGTACGCAAGAAGTGCCCATCCAACCAATCCAACTTGTGGGAGCTGCTTCTGGAAGCGTGGGGTGCAATTTCTCCAGATTACCTCAACAAATTAACAGCTAGAATGCCAAAGGTCTGCAATGCTGTAATTGCTGCAAATGGAGGATTCTTTGACGAAAGCAAAGTTTAATGTAAAAAAAATCTTATTTCAAATACAAATCATTATTTCTAACCTTGTCAATGTCTTGACTCTATTTTCTATTCATTTCACAACGTATGGTGGTGAATAAGTGTGACTTTTCAGGAAAACACAAAATTGTTTGGGTGACCCTAAACTTTTGAACGGTAGTGTATGACATGGAAAGACAACCAACACTTAAAAATGACTAATAAAGGCCTATAGAGTTAGTATAGAGCAGTGTATGTTGCACTGTTGTAGATTAAATTGTGATTTTGTATGTTGTTGGTAGATCCTCACATTATGGAAAATATCAAATTGGCTCATTCATAATCACATTGTCTAATTTGTAACTCCAGGGATGCCATATAAAGCGTCTTTCCTAAATCACAAGCATCCTAAAGTATGCCATGTAAATTATTTAAAATAAAAAATATAGCGTCTGAATATTTCTTGTTTATATTATTATATACTGTATATTAAAATCTGCACTGCTCTTTCAGCTTCTTTTAAAATTCATATCATAATGCATTTGATTGATAAAGTCAAATGAAATCTTTATTCTTTGGTTAGACAATCTTTCAGACTCTCTGGGCCCCATTCATTGGCTCTGGGATAAACTGGACAAAGCAACAATTCAGGAAAGATAATTTTAACTATTTAGGATTTATTGTTTCTTTCTTTAACAAAGAACTATTGCTGCCAAAAAAATAATCTAGAAATGCACATTGCCTGTATCATTTCATAGATGCACAAGCCATACTGGCTACTGACATTAAGCAAGTTATGATTGTCTGAAACTTTGCTGGAAATGAAATATAGAGGCTGGACCTGCTGGAAATTTAATTAAATATCTCTACCAAGCTAGTGAATGATTAATCTGTCAAAATATTACTCCAAGATGCTTTAAAGAATTCCATTAAATTACCATGGGACCATATTAATACAGTATATATAGATATATATATATATATATAAATTAGGCTAATACCATAGTTATTTTGGATAGTGCAAACTTTACAGCCCACCCTAAGAGACCTATGACCCACTTTAGATCTTAGAGCTGGAGCCAGGCCTGTATAATATATAGAAAGACATTAACCATGATGCTTCATCTTACAGATAAGTGTCTTTGGTCCTCTTACCAGCTGAGACAATTGGGTTAAACACGTTTAGAGTGTTTCAGAAAAGGAAAGGAAACTATGCCTGTTCTTTCATGTTGTCTGGTTGCTATTTCCACTCCTTATCGCTCTTTCTACCTCTGCCAGGAGCTGTGCTCACTGATAACAGTGACAACATTTCCTCTTTCATGAGCAATCTTTTCCTGGGACTAACTTTTTTGTTAGCATGTGTTTGTGTGTTTCAGGTTTACCTACAGTATATTAAGGGGATAAAAATGTCTTCACAATTTTGGAAAACCTGAGATAGATTACATCATGAGGACACCCCAAATGTTCCCGTAATTCAAATTGTTTTTAAAAATCATACTAAACAACGTTTTAGTGTGTTTCTTAAACTTTTGAAAACTTTCATGTTCCAGGTGTTGGTTTTTATTAAATCTTACATATTTTTTAATATAAAGGTCACATTAAATCTAATTTGGAAACTTTTTACAATGTACACATCATTTATTTTGGCTAATTTCCAAATTTGGCTCTTATGTACAGTTTTTACTGTTTAGCCTTGTCCCAGGCCCAAACTTTCAATATTAAACTATGAAAATTAATTATAAAAATACAAATTATTACATATTTAAAATTATGATAGTGGAAAAAAAGAGTGAAATAAACATAAACTATGGCAATTTTTTCCAAAAATGATGACTGTCCCGCAGTGGTGGCGTCAATATACCATGGCAAACAACATTGCCCCAATCATTTTTTTTTTTTTAAGTTAATGTACTTGTTAACCATGTCGACACATGTGACAGAGAAGAGCATGCTTGAGATGAAATATGAGAGCAGTGACGTTTGAAGAAAACAAATGAAAGTCAAGCTAAATAACTCTTGTGAGCAGAATATTTGGACCCACTTTATATTAGGTGGCCAAATTATACAAAAAATTTGAAAATATTATTTAATTTTGTATAACGAGAGTAGAGTGCGCCCTGCCGTAATGTGAACGAGAGTGAGAGAGAGTATTAAGGAGGGGTCAGAAAAAGGAAAATAAAGATTTGTTCTCACATTAACCCCCAAGATAAAGGTCACTCTGAACTATGCTTAATCTGTTTTCTCTACTTTGCACAATTAACACAGTAGCAGACAGCCATCCACCTATAGTCGCAGCCATGCTCTCTGTGAGGAAAACTGAACTAAGAGGGCATTCACCCATTTGGAGAGGCTGTTTAATGTAAAGTTCTTTTAAAAGGGAAACTTTTGTGCCATAAGAATTCGTTTTATTGGTGTGGTCCATGCGAATATACTCAGGTGCCTCAGAATCAGATTTTACAAATATCATGAATATTTGAGTCACAAATATAAAGACATCTTCTAATGGTTACTACATTTGGCATGTCCAAAATGTGAAAATGTCAGAAAAGATGTCAAAATATCTAAAAAAATTATCAGTCAAAAGAGATCTTTGCAGTTCCCTCGACGTTGTGTCAGTGAGCTGACACTAGGGGTCACTCCTGATGAGCCCACACAACTCTGATCTTGAGAAAAGGCCAATGGGAACTGGCGTGTGGAATTTGCATGCCACTCCCCCGGACATACAGGTATAAAAGGAGTGACGCTGCAAACGCACATCAGATATCTTCTTCGTAGCTGAGCGAGCAAGTTCACAGTGCTGAATTCCTCTGCCTCCTCCATTCATCTCTCTACACTGTTGGATCTACAGCGCTTTCCAGCGGTCCTCCCCCTCGCACACCACGGTTGTGCTGAGCAAACACCCCTGGGCGTTTCATCAGCAGAAAAACTTCACTATATTTATGTAATGCTTCTGTAACGTTTGGGTGACAAGGAGGATAGGAGATGCACGAGTAGGTACTTAAATCCTTTAATAATTAAACTCAGGAGAAGTACACACGCTGGAGTAGAACACACACGTTGGAGAAGTACACACGCTGGAGCAGAGCAAAACACTGGAGCAGAGAAAAACACTGGAGCAGAGCAAAACACTGGGGTAGACATCAGACTTAACATCAACGTTAACATTCAGCATACTTAACCAAGGACTGACCAAGACTGACAAAACAAGAGAACTAAACGAGGGAAAGACATGCAGGTGGGGACAATGAGGGAGTGATGGAAACAATGACTTATGGGAAATGTAGTGAGGCAGAAAACTTCAAAATAAGAGTCCATGAAAACAAGTGCAGACAGAACGTGACACTACCCCCCCTCTTTAAATGGGCGACTCCTGGTGCCCCAAGACAGATGACGGGAGGGAAACAGGGAAGAGTAATTAGGGTCTGGGTGGTGGCATCAGGGCAGGGAATGGATCTGGAGGCATGGGAGGGGACCGCAGGACAGGGACTGGTTCAGGGGGCCTGGGAGGTGGTTGCAGGACATGGACTGGGTCTGGACGTCTGGGAGGCGGCCACAGGACAGGGACATGGTTTGGAGGCCTGGGAGGTGGCCACAGGATAGGGACTAGGTCAGGAGGGACAGGAGGCCTGGGAGATGGCCGCAGGACAGGGACTGGGTCAGGAGGCCGGGGAAGAGGCCACAGGACAGGGACTGGGTCAGGAGGGCTGGGAGGAGGCCACAGGACAGGGATCGGGTCAGGAGGCCTGGGAGGAGGCCACAGGACAGGGATCGGGTCAGGGGGCCTGGGGGGAGGCCATTTTAGGGGAGCGGGCGGCGCCGCGGGAGGAATTGTCTCTAGGGGAGAGGGCGGAGCCCAGGATGTCTCTGTTGGCGGAGTCGTGGAAGGCGGAGCCAAGGAGGACTCCGTGGGTGGAGCCAAGGAGGGCAGAGCCGTGGAAGGCGGAGCCAAGGAGGTCGGAGTCATAGAAGGCAGAGCCATGGAGAACTCTAGGGGCGGAGCCCTGGAAGGTTCAAGGGGCGGAGCCATGGAAGGCAGAGACAAGGAGGACTCTGGGGGCGGAGCCGTGGAAGGCAGAGTTGTGGAGGTCCCTTGGGGCAGAGCCGTGGATTCGTAGAAGGCTCGAGAGACGGAGCTCAGGGAGGCTTGAGAGGCAGAGCTCTGGGAGGCACGAGAGGCGGAGTTCTGGGAGGAGACGTGGAAGGCTCTGGAGACGTGGAAGGCTCAGGAGACGTGGAAGGCTCTGGAGACGGGGAAGGCTCTGGCAGAAGCTTGGGAGAAGGTGCCCGCTTCCTTCGCTTTCTCCTCTTTCCAACAGGGGGCGAGGTTACAGGTGCTGGCTCTGGGACGGTCGAGGCTACAGGCGCTGGCTCTGGGACGGTCGAGCCTACAGGAGCTGGCTCTGGGACGGTCGAGGCTACAGGCGCTGGCTCTGGGACGGTCGAGGCTACAGGCTCTGGCTCGCTGACCGTGGCAGGCATGGGCTCTGGCTCGCTGACCGTGGCAGGCATGGGCTCTGGCTCGCTGACTGTGGCCGCTACTGTTGACTGCAGTAGTGAATCGGCCACTGGAGACAGGACAGGATTAGCCCCCCCCCCAAAAAAAAATATTTTGGGGTGTTGGACAGTATAGAGTTACCTTGGTGACTGGGGCCATGGAAGGCTTGCAGACAGCGGCCGTGGAAGGCTTGGAGTTTTCGCCATAACTCTCTTGGAGAGGAGAGTAATCAAATAATTTAGTACGGTCATAGGGGTAGTGAGGGTAAATGGAGGACCCAGGGTGGCTGCAACATAATCAACCAGGGGGAGATTCCCCACCTCAGGAAGCACAGTTGTTCGATAGTAATTTAATCCCATACCATAGATGGGCTTGAGGTACATGTCAGGAAAGCCTGTAGTTGCTGCAAGGCGAAGGAACTGCACGAGGGTAGTCCTGACCTGGGACTAATGCAGGAGCTGCGCTCGGCGACCGACTTCACCCTCCGAGTAACGAAGGTCACGGCGCGGGCTCTCAGGCAGGTGATGTCCACCCTGGTGGTCCAGGAATGCCACCTCTGGCTCAACCTGGTCGAGTCGCGAGAGGCTGACAAGGTACGTTTTCTTGACGCCCCCATGTGCTGTTTGGTGACACCGTTGGAGACTTCGCCCGGCAGTTCTCAATGATGGGGAAGTGGACGAAGGCCATACAACACATCCTACCCAGGCTAGAGCTAAAGGCGCTCTCTCTAAAGACCACTCACCTCCATCAAGAGGGTAGGGGACCTGTAGGCATTCTCTGTCAGCGAACTGTGCCAAGAGTTCGGTCCGGCTTACTCTCATGTCATCCTGAGACCCCCACTGGGCTACATGCCCAAGGTTCCCACAACACCTTTTAGGGATCAGGTGGCGAACCTGCAAGCACTGCCCCAGGAGGAGGCAGACCCAGCCATGGCATTGCTGTGTCCGGTGCACGCTCTTCGCATCTACTTGGATCGCACGCAGAGCTTTAGAAGCTCTGAGCAGCTCTTTGTCTGATTCGGTGGACAGCGGAAGGGAAGCGCTGTCTCCCAACAGAGGATCACCCACTGAGTTGTCGATGCCATCACTATGGCATACCACTCCCACCACATGCCGCCCCCTGCTGGCCTACAAGCCCATTCTACCAGGGGTGTTGTGGCTTCTTGGGGGTCGCCTCACAGCGCCTCTCTAGCAGACATCTGTAGAGCTGTGGGCTGGGCAACACCTAACACCTTTGCAAGTACATTAGTGTTGAGCCAGTTTCATCCTGAGTGTTATCTGGTGACACTTCGCTTGCGAATAGCGCCTTTCTCCTCCCTTGAGGCAAAGACATGCGCTCTTTCCCCAGTTGCGTTCGCAAGGAGTGTGAACTCTGGATGTTCCTCCTCCCTAGCCTAGCGGCTGACAAGTCTTCAGAGAGACTCGCCGCCTCCCCAGTACGGGCGTCACCTAGACCCACATACTGAGGTAAGTGCTCCACATATGCTGGTTGTCTCCCTACGCAACCCCGTGTGACGTATTTTCCTCAAAATGGTTTCCCCACCGGTAAACCACGTATTCCTTGGGCCGAGGGCCCTCTGTCCTTGCCGTGTCTGTAGTTACTCCTCCCCGCTCGGCTAGGATCTACCACGGCGCCGCTCTGCATGATGTGTTTCTGCTCCTACCCGGTAAGACCATGTGTTGTATTCCACTTAAAGATCCCCCCCGCCACTCAGTGCCGGGTGTGGTCTCCACGGTATCCTCCGCTTAGGAGGGACACCCCCCAGCTTGGACCATATATTGGCCCACAGCTGAACGATTTTGTTCCTTTTTGGGGAGAACAATAGAGAGAAGGCCATGGCTGGGCCAGCCAGTCCTTATACTTATGAGCAGTTAGCCGTTCCCCAATGTGCAGGGGAATGCTTCATGCCTGCCAGCGTGTTGGGGGTAGTTATGCGACGGCTTGCTGTGCTGGCTACGAGGCACACAGAGGTCTGCCCGTCTTGCACCTCCAGTCTGCGTAACTCAGTTCAGCTCTTGTGGTGTTTTCCTTTTGGGACCCTAGTGTCAACTCACCGACACAACGTCGAGTGAGTGACAGATAGGGAATGTCCCGGTTACTGACGTAACCTCCATTCCCTGATGAAGGGAATGAAACATTGTGTCCCTCCTGCCACAACACTGAACCAACCTCTGAAATTGCCGGGTCTTTGGCTCGGCTCCTCAGTGCGATACCTGATGTGTGTTTGCAGTATCACTCCTTCTATACACGTATGTCTGGGAATTCCCATTGGCCTTTTCTCAAGATCAGAGATTACTGGGCTCCCCAGGAACGACCCAACCCCCCCCCACCCCGCCCCCCACCACTCGGTCACAACGAGTCATAATGTATTTAAATGTATTATATAATGTATTTTAAGTATTTTTATGTTTTATATATTTATTTTATATATTTTATTTTATATAGATATTTATTTACTATTTATTTACTGTCTTTGGATGTTTACCACTTTTAGCCCAAGAAAAAAATATAAAAATGACTGAACTCACAAACTGAAAACATTTTAGAGCTATATTCAAGTATTTTTAATCTCACTTTGTTTCTTATATATACAGAGGTATAAAAAAATATTACCACCCTTGGTAAATATGAACATAGACGGCCTCTGTCTCCAAGCCTTCCACGGCCTTTGTCTCCAAGTCAACTCCACTCCATGCAGCTCCCCTAAATAATTTTTTTGGGGGGCTAATCCTATCCTGTTTCCTGTGGTCGATTCACTGCTGCAGTCAGCAGTAGCGGCCACGGTCAGCGATCCAGAGCCCATGCCTGCCACGGTCAGCGAGCCAGAGCCCATGCCTGCCACGGTCAGTGAACCAGAGCCCATGCCTGCCACGGTCAGTGAGCCAGAGCCCATGCCTACCACGGTCAGCGAGCCAGAGCCCATGCCTGCCATGGTCAGCGAGCCAGAGCCAGCGCCTCTAGCCTCGACCGTGTCAGAGCCAGCGCCTGTAGCCTCGACCATCCCAGAGCAAGCGCCTTTAGCCTCGACTGTCCCAGCGCCTGTAGCCTCGACCGTCCCAGAGCCAGCGCCTATAGCCTCCACCGTCCCCGTAACCATGCTCCCTGTTGGCAAAAGGAGAAAGAGAAGGAAGCAAGCACCTTCTCCCCAGTTTCTGCCAGTGCCTTCCACGTCTCCAGAGACTTCCACATCTCCAGAGCCTTCCACAGCTCCGCCTTCCATGGCTCTGCCTTCCACGGCTCCTCCAGCAGAGTTCTCTTTGTCTCCGCCTTCCACGGCTCCGCCCACATAGCCTTCCTGGGCTCCGCCCACTCCCCTAGAGACAATTCCTCCCGCGACTCCACCCGATCCCCTAAAGTGGCATCCTCCCAGGCCTCCTGACCCAATCCCTGGCCTGTGGCCTCCTCCCAGGTCTCCTGACCCGATCCCTGTCCTGTGGCCTCCTCCTAAGCCTCCTGACCCGATCCCTGTCCTGTGGCCTCCTCCCCCGTGCCTCCTGACCCAGTCCCTGTCCTGCGGCCACCTCCCAGGCCTCCTGACCCTGTTCCTCCTGACCTAGTCCCTGTCCTGCAGCCACCTCCCAGGCCTCCTGAACCGGTCCCTGTCCTGCGGCCACCTCACAGGCCTCCTGACCCTGTCCCTCCTGACCTAGTCCCTGTCCTGCAGCCACCTCCCAGGCCTCCTGAACTGGTCCCTGTCCTGCGGCCACCTCCCAGGCCTCCTGAACCGGTCCCTCCTGACCTAGTCCCTGTCCTGCAGCCACCTCCCAGGCCTCCTGAACCGGTCCCTGTCCTGCGGCCACCTCCCAGGCCTCCTGAACCGGTCCCTGTCCTGCGGCCACCTCCCAGGCTTCCTAATCCATTCCCTGCCCTGAAGCTGCCTCCCAGGCCCCGATCATCCTCCTGGGATTTTTCTTCTCTGTTTCCCTCCCATCATCTGTCTTGGGGTGTCAGGAGTCACCCATTTAAGAGGGGGAGGGGAGGTAATGGCACAGTATGTCTGCACCCTTTTCAAGGACTCTTATTTTGAAGTTCTCTCCCTCACTACACTTCCCAGAAGTCACTGCCCTAATAACTCCATTATCCTCACCTGTGTGCCATCCCCTTGTTTAGTTCCTAAGTGTATATATTCCCTCTAGATCTGTCAGTCTGGGTCAGTCCTTGAATGTGGTTTGTGATGTTTATTGTTATGTTTGATGTTTACTCCAGCGTTTGCTCTACTCCAGAGTTTGCACTACCCCAGCGTATGTTCCACTCCTGTGTTTGTACCACTACTGCGTTTATGATTAAAGGATTGAAAGTTCCAACTCCTACGTCTCCTATCCTCCTTGATTCCCAGGACACCCAAACGTTATGGGGGGTTATCATTTCAATAAATATTATTCTCCAAAAAATATTTGACACATTTAATGGCACCTCTAGAAATTTTTATGAGTAAAGTATATCAGAAGTATATTCCCATTCATATTTAAAAAAAATTTGTACACCTGTTCAGCCATGACTTCCTATTTCACAGTGTAACACAAGCCAAATACACTTACACCATAACAATGAGTATGACCAATTAATAAAGTTAGAATGTGCAGCAAAATTATGTTGAGCTTCACAAAATGAAAAATGCCAATAAGAAAATAGCTAAAGCATTGAAAAAAACAATTTCCACCATCAGGGCATTAATTCAGAAGTTCCAATCAACTGGAGATGTTAAGAATCTACCTGGAAGATTGTCTATATTGTCTCCAAGCACGGGTAGGAGGATGGTTCGAGTGGCCAAAGAATCTTCAAAGATCACAGCTGGAGAATTGCAAAAATGAGTTGGGTCTTGGGGTCAAAAAGTCTCCAAAACTTCAATCAGACATCACCTACATCACAACAAGTTGTTTGGGAGGATTTCAAGTAAAATCCTCTGCTCTCATCCAACAACAAACTCAAGCATCTTCAGTTTGTCAGACACTACTGGAACTTCAAATGTGACAGGGTTCTATGGTCAGATGAAACAAAAATTTAGCTTTTTGGTAGCAACACAGAGACCCACACAGATAGGTAGCCATATGGAAAAGTATCTTGTGCCCACGGTTAAATATGGTGGTGGATTTTTAACATTGTGAGGCTGTTTTTATGCCAGAGGTCCAGGACATCTTGTTCTGATACATGGCATCATGAAATTTATCAAATACCAACAGATAAAAAACAATTAAAACCTGACTGCCACTGCCAGAAAGCTTAAAATGTGCCCTGGTTGGATCTTCCAGCAGAACAATAATCCAAAACATACATCAAAATAAACAAATAAATGGTTCACTAACCACAAAATCAAGGTTCTGCCATGGTCATTTTAATTCCCTGACCTGAACCCATAGAACCATGGATGAATGGTCTCAGATCACTTGCCAGGTGTTCTCCAACCTCATCATGCCTTTTAAGAGAAGACTCAGAGCTGTTATCTTGGCAAAGGGAGGTTGCACCAAGTATGGAATAAAAGGGTGGCAATAATTGTTCCACACATATATTTAACAACAATCTTTGTTTTTTGATAAAACGGTGTTGTGTTTGCAATCGTTTGATAGCCATTAGAGGACAGATTTTTTGAATATTCTGAATGAAAGATCAAAAGGTTAAACAATTAAGACATATTTTTTACATTCTTCTTTGCTCATATTTACCAAGGGTGCCAATATGTTTGGCCACAACTATATATATATATAATTTGAGGCACAGAGTTTGCAAATAACATTGCAACCTTAATCTCAACGATTCTTCTGATCAATAAATTAAATGTGCTACAAAATTAGATCATGTCTCAATTATACGTAGTTTACGTCAAAGACTTGTTTAAGTTAGTCCAAATGACCAGATGATCCTATTTCATTGCATTGCAACCTAGGCCGCTCTGCAGAGAAAAATCACTAAACCAGCCATCAGTCTGATTAGATTGCAGCACCTCTCACTGCAGATCGCAACGCAAGTTTGATCTTTACTAATTGATACATCCCAGTCCTACGCCTGTATGCAAGAAGCCCATACTTGGACCAATTTAACTGTTCCACTCACTGAGTTTTAATTGAGTCCACATTAAAATGTACTTATAAAATGATAATGGGCTTCCATGCAAATGATCCCATCCCAATATTGCCATGGCTGGATTTGCATATCCACAAGCAGCTAGGGAGTTCAGAAATCAATATAGATGATTAATAATGTATTGGGCCAGAGGAATAATTAAATTCATTTCATGCAGGAACTCAGTCAGGCTTGGCAAACGAAAGGTGCCGTTTGCAACACATTAATTTAATACAAGTTGCCGGAATTGCAGTTTCAATTACCAGGATTGAAAATAATAAGGTGCGTTAAAAATTACACTTTCAAATATATGTTATTTCATTTAATGTGACTGAATACATTTAGGGATTAATCCCCATTTTTTTGCACATTTACATATTGCAGTAAATTGCTGAATGAAATTGCTCCTTACAGTCAGGCATTCCCATTTGAATATGTGGAGATCGTATCACTTGGGCCTAAATAATCAACATCTGCTCTCCTTCACGCTGTAGAGCACTGCCCCGCTTTCAACATACACAAATACGACAGTGCGCACTTAATAATTACTGTACAATAATTTCAGTCTGAAAACAGAGCCTTGAAGTTTGTGCGTAAATAACACTCTGCTTTAATGATTCATGAATTGACCAAGTTTTTTTTATCTCACTTAAATTAGACATTTTGGCAAGATTTCCTCAACTGCTTTTTATGGCAGTCTTATGGAGCAGTGATTCTCTGTAGAGTGATTTGGCTGTAGTGTGTTCTTCACTTGTAAGCCCCATTATAGGATTATAATGTCCTAGATTATTATCATGACTCTGTTAACAACTTTGCGATATTAATGTTAAGCCTAAACCGATTTAATGAACGTTCTGCAGGTGGCTGCTAAAGCCATTTACTGTGTGTTTACCCACAATCCTCCCATCTCCACCAATGGGACTCGCTGTCATTGTCTTCATGTCTGTATTCACACATTACCATTTCATCTAAAAAAACAAACATCTCTCTCTCTCCTGTTTTTTAACAACGTTTTCACATCCCATCAGAATTCAGCTTGCATAATGAATTAATTGCATGCATTTGAATCACCTCTGCGATTCGGGACAATCGTCTTGAACTGTCGACACGAAATTATGGACATTATGTTTTCCACAGCCTAGTACATCTTGGGCATTGCCCAGGCATTGTCAACAATGTACAGATTTTTGGTCTTTGCCCGTAATGAATGCACTCCAATATGTAATGACTGAGTAATCACATTATCTGCTGCATCTAGTTTGTGCAGACTGAGATATGCATCTGTGGCTCTGTGATAATTGCCAGGCAGAGAAAAGAGGAGGAAGAGGGGGAGGTGGATATAAGCCCTCACTGGGGAGATGCACCGCAAATGATTATGCAGAATTGTTTTTGCAACAGGAGTGTCCGGCGTAATAAAGTTAATGATGTTGAAAGACATGGATGAAAAAAAATCTATTAAATGCAGATGTTTCCTCCTTTTCCCTCTGATTGTGTGATTGTGAATCTTTCAGCATGAGTTCTGTGAATGCTGCAGAGATACACAGGCTCTTAAATTTGGATAAGCCTCTGGATCATTCTGATTATCCGAACTACTCATCTCTGATATCCTCAGTGTGACCATCTTTGTAGATGTAGGTATGGATGTTAGGGACATGCCTCTGTGCTAAAGTTAAGAGAAGATTCTTTCAGAAGTGATTGCAGTTGTAACATTCATAAAATTAAAGTACTTTATTTCCCTTCATACGTTAAATTAACAGCTGCTGCGTATCACGCAATTGTTTCTTGTTAATGCCTGACGCATTTGCATTGGCATGAACCACCACAGACAGCACAGGCAAAAGAACATGTATTTGTTTCTAATAAGTTAAGTTTATGTTCATTTAGTAGAATAAACTTACAAACTAACTGTATATAAATGATCTTTTTAAACAAGAACAACTGATCAGCTATAACAGGCAATTTCACAGTATAGGAAAAAAGTTGTTGCATCTATATAGTCCATGTCAGTGTTAAAAATGTCCCTGTCAGTGTTAAAACCTAGGGCCTTCTCATAGACACTGACCTGCCAGCAGTGTCTCCAAACAGTATGACAACTGAGCAGATCAACATGTTGCTTCTGAAAGTTCATGTACCCTATATTCAACCATATTCTGTTGAGTTACTGACAAGCATCATACCCCATCAACTAACCCTCCGGTGCTTATGATAACATGTTGCACGAGCAATCTTTGAGACACTGGTTCTGGTCCCATGGAAACAAGGACGTAAATACATTCAACCAAACAAGGAGAGTGATTCAGAAGTTGCATTTTTGCTCTAAAATACATTTTTACTCCACTGATGGTTAGGTTTAGGGTTTGTGTTAGGGGGTAGAGTTAATGAAATATGCATTCCTTTTGACTGCATTACATCCTTTACAACTAAAAATACAACTCGCTTTTGGCACCACTCTGTGGACATTTCACCAAGAAACTGGAGCTCACGTGTCCATACATTTAAAAACAATGGTTTAACTTTCGCTAAGCACACATCGATTTCAGCAGATTTCAACTTTAAACCTTCTGTTGTAAGGGATTACTTCTGTGCCAATTGTTTTGAATGTAACTTTTCGAAAAACAAATACAAATATAAACTGAGAATGAATAAAAGCAAACGGAAACTGAAAAAAATAAATTCAAAAGCAAAATTAAGACTTAGTCTTCAAATAAACTGCATATTTTGTTATTGAAATTCTCTGCTTGAGTTCAGTGATCAGGAATTACGAATGCGCTGCTCGCATTTTCAGTCACGCTTCCAAAGTTTTCGTTTGTAGTTCTGACACAAAACTCTTGTGTGGGCGGGGCTAACAAAGAGGAGTTCTCATTGGCTTGTGAGATTGTGAGTGACAGCTCTTTGAACTGGAAGTAGAGTTGACCTAGAATGGGATTCTGGTTCAGGTTTTGCATGTAAAAGTGTGAGAATCTGTTAGCGGCTTCATAATTAATTTGTGTTTAGTGATATGTTTAGACGCTTGTTTTTGTATTTTATCTGTATTGTTTTCCTATGACTATTTCGTTAAGATAATTTGAGGAGCAACACGGACGAATGCCTTAATCGTCATCAGCCTGAATTAAGTCAGTGTAATTGTAGACCAGCTAATAAATAAAAGTCATTTTAGATGACAGAGAGGGATTTTTTTCTGAAGTCATTTTGCGTGCTCTTCTACTATAGTAATATTGTAGACTTTAGTAACATTTCCTTTTGAGTTCCATGGAAGAAAAAAGGTCAAATAAATGGGCTTGAATTAAAATGAGGCTAAAATGTAACCATTTTTGAGAGTAGCCACATCCACATTCTAGAAAACTGTTTTAGAAAATAGTTCAAAGCAGTTTGTCGTGTTTTACTATGATCTCTTTCTCTTTTTATTTAACAGTTTTTCACAAACAAAATTCAGATGACCCAGAGGATGGAGTGATGGTACCAGAGATCCATTGCCCCTTATCAGACTAGGATCTTGCTATTCTTCATGCATTCATGAATCCCTTGACATCACCTTTGAAAGACCTTGAGCTCCAGACAATATTTTACAGTGATATTCCGCAGACTATGTTCTACTAAATTTGCTTTGAGTTTTAGATTCAAACAAACACAATTCACAAGTGCACAAGCACTTTAGTAGTCTATATCTGACTCTTTATATGTGCAAGTCTCTGACTAGCATCCTGACAAATAAATGTTAATGCTTGATATTGCACTCAATACCCAGAATGCATACTTGGAAAGGAAACTGCTTATGTTACAGATACAGTACATCACTAGGAAGGACCCTTACATCAGGCACATTCCATTTCAAATTCAGGCTACAGTTTCTTATATTAACATCCTTTATGCTTATAAAAATACTTGAGACCACTTGAAGATATAGAAAAATCCTTATAGTATATTTGTTGGCATAAAATAAAAGTAAATATCTTTTCATCTGTCAGCTGCTTTAAGAGAAAGAATATGGAACTTAATCCATAGTCTAACACGAGACCAGACACGTGTAAGTTTTCTGGATGATAAATTATTGACTATCAATTTTGTTTTGGTGTCTGTATATTGTGTACAATGTGTATTATGTATTATGAATATTGTGTAATATGGTATGTGTGCATATTTTTCAATGAGTGTTGTGTATTGTGTATATCTTGTATATTATCTAGTAACTATGAGATGCAATATTGGTGGACTGCACTATTAAGTGATTTGATTTCTGTAACAATTTTAATCAAGTTAAATTCTTTCAAACTTTAAAATCAATCATTCAGCTGGTTTTGTAGAAGCCACATTTGAAGCAGTGAACACCCATGCAATGCAATACTGTGAAAACAAGATCCATGCTTGATTAAGATCTGTTTAAATTCTTCAGAATTAATGGGAAAAAAGTGCAGCGCATGCGCTAACAATGGGGTAGTCATGATGACAGCCAGTGGTGGACTGAGAAGAGAAATCGACCCAGGATTTTACATAGCAACTGGCCCAAAAGTTGTTGGGGGAGGTCGCTGTCCTTTTCTGCATATCTCTGCCCCCTTTGGCATTTCGTGGCGTCATTTTGTGGCCCATTCTGCATAACGCGGCGGCTCATTTCAGCTTATTGCAGCTCATTCAGAGCCGGTTCTCCCGATGGCCAGTCCGCCACTGATCGGCCCCGGAGAGCTTCAGCCCACCGGGAAAATGCCCAGTATGCCAGATTACCAATCCAGCCCTAATGACAGTGTTTATCCATGCTGGTCCTGAAAGCTAATCATGACAAAATAGTCGTGGGAAAAAAATACAGATAACGTACAAAAACAAGCACCTAAACATATCACTAAACACAAATTAATTATGAAGCTGCTAACAAATTCTCACACTTTTACATGCAAAACCTGAACCAGAATCTCCTTCTAGGTCAACTCTAATTCCAGGTCACTCAAAATCTCACAAGCCAATGAGAACTCCACTTTGTTAGCCCCACCCACACAAGAGTTTTGTGTCAGAACTGCAAATGAAAACATTGGAAGCGTGACTAAAATGCGAGCGGCGTATTCATAAGTACTGATCACTGAACTCAAGCAGAGAATTTCATTAACAAAGTATGCAGTTTATTTGAAGACTAAGTGTAAATTTTGCCTTTGAATTATTTATTTTTTCAATTTTCCGTTTGCATTCATTCATTCTCAGTTTATATTTTAGTTTTTCAATGAGTTATGTTCAAAACAATTGGCACAAAAGTAATCCCATACTGTTGCCGAATACACAGTGTGATCAGTCTGTTGTAATAATGTGACCAATCGCACTTTCTTGCAATTCAATAAAGCTATATATAATGCTCTTTTACTTTTTTTCACCCTGAGTCCACTTGTAATGTTAGTCAAGGTTTCTTGCACCAAAAATAATAATTTTGTTTTAAATTTTCCACCATCTCCCTACATGCTTCATCACATGTTTGGCTGCAGTTTCCCAGAGATATGTCCAGCGGGGGGCGCCAAAAGCGAGTGAAAAGATGTTGTAAACAGACGAGATTTTATGGTGAACTTTAACGTAAACCTAACCAATACTGTCTTAAAAGATAAATGAGAGGTGAACAAAACAGACATCCTTACCCTTAAACAACACCTAAACCTAACCAATAGTATTATAAAAGCAAATTCGACATGAAAAGCACATTTACTGAAGCAACCACATCATATCGTGTAACTTCTATGGTACTTATGCTTTACTTTCATTTTGACCATCCTTGTCTTATCTCGAGGCTCAGTCTCCGTGTCCAAAGTCCAGCACTCTATTAGATGAGCTACCGCAGAAGTAAATCACATTGGAATTAGTGTGTAAATGTAGGTGGATCTGTAATTCAAGTGTTAAAAATGTATAATTGTTCAAATATTGTGTTAGAGTAAATGTGTTTAGATATCATAACAAAGCAGGGTGTGAGTAATAGAGTGAAAAATAAGTGTTTATAAAGTCATTGACAGCCATAGTAATTGTGATTTGTGTGAAAGTGAATAAAACACATGGTTGTTGTAGCACCTTTAGTGTTCATTTCACCAGGAAACTTCAGCAAAACATAGAAAGCGACATGTAAAGCTCAGTTTACAAAAAAATTGTTATAGTAACATTCATTCTATGAGACTAGGTTGATATGATAACATCTTATTCTGGTGTTTAGGTAAAATACAGTAATAGGCCTATATATCCTTCTTTCTGCTTATTATTCACCATGACGTAATCTAAGTTGCTGAACATCTAATGGGTATATTATGTCACAACCATGAACGTTTCTCAATTACCCAATTTTGCAGCTTAGTTTCCATGCATGGTCTTGGTTGTGGTAAATTTGCATTGGGAAAGTTAAAGTTCATTCAACTTTTATTTCAAAATAGCACACACACACACACACACACACACACCAATCCTGTTTTCCATGATATGGTCCAGTTACAGTGGAAACCTTTGCTCTGTTCATCATTATATAACTGCAGAGTCTCTGGTTTTGAGGCCCACATCTTTTTTATGATAAAATTACTAAATAATCCCCCAAATATTTACAATTTTGCCTCCTCTTCTTCTAGGTATGCCACACTACTCCAATAATAATTGTTTGACACACCTTATATAATGCTCAGTCCATTTTAAATGGCTTTCTGTGACTCAGATTACTTTGTATTTGACAGACTCTCTCCTGTCCTACTCATCTCTTAGTGTCTCAATTCAAAGCTTTCGTGCGTTTTTGTTTTCATGTTTAATTATATGGCTTCTGTGATTACCAGGTAAAACAAATTATGCGCTCTTCTGGCAGCAGATAAATCTTGGTTTCAATTTGCCGTAATGACCCGTGTAATTTTTAAGCTGTGCCTACATACCCGCTCTTTTAACGGGCATCATTAGTGGGCCGGTGTATTAGATATACATTTCTGTGGCTTAATTTGGTCTCTCAGGAGCACTTGTAAGGATGCAGCTGCTTCTTCGCTGCTACACGACGCCCTTAATTTATTTATTTTAAATGCTGTGATTAATTGAGTTCTTGAGGAATGCGAGACATCCATGCTGCTGAGGTCAGAGCCTCCTCCATATCCGCAAATTTTATGAGAAATGCAAAAAAGGGTAATGAATACAAAGGAAAAAACTCTCAAGCTGTCTGTGGAGTGAATTATCCAGAGAGAGCCCCGCAGAAAGGAGCGGAGAGCCAGATTCACACCTCTCTATGCAGCCATACCTGAGACTATCACCTTCATTCTGATGGGTAAAGGCACCTTTAGACTGTGAACGCCAGTGTTGTAGTTGAGACCAGCTCATCCGAGTCCAAGTCTAGTCCGAGACCAGAGTAGGTCAAGTTCGAGTCAAGGCCAAGACCAGAAGAGGGTCGATTCCGGTGTCAAGACCAAGACCGGAGAGGACTGAGTCCGAGTCTAGACCGAGACCAGTCTAAGACAAGAGTTTTATATGAATGTATTAAATGATTAGTTTAAACGACTATTGACTCTAGGCTCACATATCAAATAAACCTCATTTATTATTTTCATGAGCTTATGTTGGTTAAACAGTATTTCCAGTTGAGAATAAAACTTATAATAAATGACACGTCCTAGGTTAAGTGAACAAATTGGTATTACAAATATGACATGTCAGTGTTAACAAAATGTTAGTGAAAAACTCAAATTAAATGTTCAAAGTGCCAATGTGGCTTAGCATGCCAATATAACTACAAGCTTCTGTATAGTCTGCTATTATATTCCATTCAAGTAAACATTTCTGCTTTACAAAATACAGTGGTCCTGTTTTATGCAAATGGGCATGAAAAACCAAACAATGTATTAAATACGGAAAGTGCATTTACATTACATGTATTAACAATTGCACTACTATATTTTATTCATTGTAAGTCAAGTAAGTATTTCTGCTCACTTTTGCCTGCAAGATTTCATCTCTGGTTATGTACAGAAACCATCAAATACATTTGTTTAGCATGTAGAAAAACAACTGCAAAACAGCATGTGTGGAATTGATCGCGTTTGTGTGGAACAAACCCTTATTTACAAGACACTGCACAAATGGAAATTTCTCAAAGTTACCTCTCAAAACGCAGTCTTTTGCTGACTATAGGTAAATATCTGCTTTATCCAACGATTAGTTTGTTTTCTATTTGAAAAATATCCCAATTTTGTTTTAATGAGTGAGAAGATGATGAAAATTATTCAGTGAGATAGCAGTACGAACTAATCGGACTGAATAGCCAATCAATTCAGACCTTTTTACAAACCCGTTGGGCCAATTCGCTGAAAAGAACCGACTCGATAGAATGATATATTTGTGAAATGGGCAACACTAGTTCTGATTCTATGCAGCATGCTGAAATGTGGGACAAATGTCAAGATCTCTGATATTGTCTGTCAAAAATGTTTGTCAGATCAGTTGAAGCCAAAGTCAAATTGCTCACGAGTCCATGACAACACCAAGACGATGGAAATATGTAAAACGAGTCCGTTCTCAAGTACTACAACACTGGTGAATGCCATGACAAGACTCTCTGACCTCACTTTAACTGGAGAGGGTGTTTAAAATTAAATGTTTTTCTTTCGTATTTGTTATGTGCAGAAACTATTTTTCACTCTGGTTCCGACATTCTGTGGTCTACTTTCCAAATGGTAGCCAGATATTATGAAATAAAATAACTGTTTATAACATTCTTTTTAAAATGAAACTGTACTAATCTTGAAATTAAATGATAAATCAATCAAATCAATCACTGTATTTGCATGTTTGCATTTTATTTTTTATTTTGTTATATATTTTTTTTATTAGTCAAGATCAAAATAGATGGATATAAAAATGGATATAAACCCAACATAGGAAAGAGTGAGCTGTACAGGCAATGCGTCATATCAAACCAATGAGAGCAGGCAGCACAAAATGAATAAGGAGCCATTCACAGATGATGCACTTTTGCATTCAATGACAGCTGGACAGGGTTTCAATTACTTTTATCTTGACCTAGCATATTAAAACATGGCGTTCATGGCACGAGACACTGAAACATGACATACCCACTGATATACAGTATGTATATATATATATATATATAGATAGATATATATATATATAGATAGATATAGATAGATAGATAGATTGCTGATGCAACAGAAAAATTACAGCAGGAGACGAAGCCACCGGAAGTTTTCGAGTGTCCATTTTGGTATTCCGCAGCTGCCATAGAGTCTCAATGGCTGACAGCAGATACCACCGCAGTTTCACCTTCTTAAACAAAAGTAGCATTTTGCCCCTAGTGACAATAATGATTAGCTCATTATGGTTAATATTCTCTGCCAGGTAGGAGATATACACGGGTTGCAATGTCAGAGCATCCACCTGCCCCAGTGTGCAGCCTAACAGTCCAGCACAACGTTCACCAAGGTATGTGGCAAAACTGTCAAGTTGTAATGTAAGTAGAAAAAGCTGCACTGTCTACTTGTTTTAGGATGACAACATGTCCTTTTCCCCACCTTAAAAGTCCAACCAAGATTTCTAAATCGCCTAAAATGCCAGTTTTCATATTGGCATGCTCTCTATAGTCACTTATGCCATACATTCCCTAATTGTGTTTGTCATTAAAAAAAAATAAGTTAAATAAATAAATAAACTTAGCATCTCAGTTTAATTTGATTAATATTTGCATGGCTTGTCTCCCTCTCTCTGACCGCTGCATGTAAAAGAGAGACATAGCATGTGAGAATGCTCGCTCTTGAAATGTCACTGTGTGAAATGGGCACTTTTAAATGAAACAATTGATGCAAATGTAACTCAGAATGAACACTTTCGATGTTCACAATACAATTGTCTGAAATGTCTGCATCTTCCCTCAGTTCCAGTGAACTTGTTTACATTCAGCTTGATCTCTTTCCCACTGTAGTTAATTAGTGCTACTTTGTGATATAGATATACTCGATCAGGCTTTTAAGAAGCAGAAATAGTTCCCGACTCCATAGGAAGTTTGTGTTGTAAGGCTTTACAAGTATATATATTGTTTTATTTATATACTATATATATATATATCAGTCTTTCACAACACTGTAATGAACAGGAATTGTAATACTTGGAGTTATGAAGACCAAGTGGCACCTGAAGCAATTACACACACCTGCATTCAGTTTCTAGAACTCAGATTCTGCAATCATTATAAGTAAGTCTGCCTTATGTTTTTACTAAAGATGACAAGTTCCTAGATATATTCTTAATGTATGAAGTCAGCTTTATATCATAACACATGTCGCCACATATAACAGTTACAGCCAAAGACCTGCTAAACATCTGGACAAGATCAGAGAGCACCTCTTCATTGAGAACTCTCTCTCACTCTCTCTCTCTCTCTCTCTCTCTCTCTCTCTTCATAAGCCCTCTATAGTTTAGCTGCTGCTCTTTCTCCTAACTCTATACATCCATCCATCCATCTAGCCATTGTTCTTTACTCTCACTTACTCTCTGCTGGAGTCTAGAGAAAGAATGCTTACCAATAGATCTCACACTCGTAACGCTGCAGGCATTTTCTCAGCTCTCTCTCTGTCTCTCTCTGGGCAGGAGAGGAGAGAAAATTCCTGCCTGTGTGAGGAGGTTCTGTTGGGAATGCAAGTTTTGGACTCAGGCCTAGATCAATGTGACCTAAATTCAAATGTGAATTAGAAGGCTGTCAGTGGGAAAGGACACTCTGCAAATGAGCTCAGACAGTGTGGTGCCCCTTGGGGCCCCACAGAACCTAGGCCTCGCCCCGCCTCACCATTTTAATAAGTTCCAAATGGGCGACCTGGCTGCAATGTTCCTGATCAGCTCTGTACCCCTCCACCTCCATCTCCTTTGCACCCAGGGAGGCAACTTTCAAGGAGGCAGAAAGGGGAATGCTCTTGGGCATCGGTAGGGTCCACTGACTCACTCACTCCACTCACACCTGGAGCAACCTGTCCAAGATCACTGGAGAAAACTAAGCTTAAGAATAAATACCAAAGCCTTTGGAATGGGAGATTCTTGAATGCTGTAATGTCTTAAAATGTCATTTTAAGAATTTTATGAATTTTAGGGTTGAATTATCTACTAAACAATATATATAAAAGAAAATTATCTGGAAAGAAAGCTTTACATTATTATTATTATTATTATTATTATTGTGCAAACAATTTTGGTTAAAGGTTATGTATGTAATTTATGTGCAAAAGTGTCAAAACGGAATTATAATGACCAGTAGTTTCCAATTGGTCAACAAACAGATGGTCCAGCCCCAAACTTATACCATTGGTTCAGCCAACGTTGCTGTGTCGGGATGGGGTACATTTCCCATAGAACTACGTAACTTACTGCCTAACCACTGTGGTATAATCATTGTTGGACACAATTAATAGCTAGTCATGACTGTTTCCTGAAAAGTATTAACTATGTTGCACATCAATTGTTCGAACCACATTGGCTCAACAATATAGAACTGTCATGAATGGCGTTGCGCAGTGGGTGGAGTAATCTTTTCTCAGTATATAAAATTATAATAGATCATTTGCACGTACTACAGAAAGTTGTGAAAGCTGCTGAAGACACGGAAGCTGCGTGTAATGCAGCAGATGATTGTGCTGCAATAGTGGGGTTCCCTCTACATCAGAATTTGGGGTTCCCCCAACGCACTTGAGCCAATATACACATCACCACTCTTCAAAAACCTATAAGAATGGGACTTATGTGTTAACATGGACACATAAGTGGTGTCCTCTAACAGAAAGTGTTAAAGCGCTTTCGAATTTGTTTGCGAATGTTAGTTGGAACTACGGTTTCGGGAAACACCAAACCATTAAACTATGTTGGTAATGATAGATCTTGCAACCATTGTTGGCTAACAATGGGAATTGCACCCCTGGTCGGGGTTCTCACACAAAAATAGAAGTGTTTTAACAGCGCCACAAATACATACTGTAGTTTAAAAATTTGCAGGGAAATCAACCTATAAATGTCTTACTTAGAATTGTCAATGCATATTAAACTGGAATAGAAGAATATATTTCAGCATATAAAAAATGACACACAACATGTTTAAAAAAAGAATAATAAAGCAATAAATAAGCCCCTTCTGCTCACAAACAGGCATAGCCGCAAGCTCTCACATGCCATTATACGCTGTGTGTTATAGAAGTCATGTCTGCCACACGGGGTTGAGAGAAAAACAAAGCAAGAAAGAAAGCAAGATGATTCATATACACCCTTCATGTCCCCTATAACGGCCTATTCCTATATGTTGGGTGTAAGATTCATATGGGATTGCAGCCCTTTTGATTGTATCCAATAGCATATGCTAATTGTTGATTGTCTTCAATATTATATGCTAATTGTCCAGAATTAGCATAATTCATTAACATTTGGGTCCTAATTACACAATGAATAAAGCCGATCTCTGAAGCTGCACTGTGTGCCTTGACTTACTAATGCACCCAGCGATTAATGCAGTTCTGATTTGCATATTGCTTAGGAACTTGAAATATTAAAAGCATCGTAGAGTGAAATTTGTGATTAGTCCCTGATCAAATGTTGTTTCTTCTCCCCGTTTAAAACGCATTGCTTTGTTGCCCCTGAGGTGAGGTGTAAATCTGGTGTGTAGGTTTATTTACAAAAAGAACACATTTGCGAGCTTAAAGACATGCCTTAAAATGCAAATTACGAAGAAGTGGCTGCATTTTATTTTTTCTTAATTAATTTTATTCAACTTCTGTTTGTAGGGAAATTTAGAGGAACAAACGAATGAACAGTTTTTGTGTGTATAACGACAGCCGAACATGTTTGATATTTGATCTTGTATTCTCTTTGAAATTCTCTGATTAAGCACAATTAATGAGGCCCACAAAGACTAAAGCCAAATTATTCTCATTTCTCTCAATGAGGTAACAGTTCGCAGTCAGTTATTACATTTTATTCAAATTTATGACAATATAATTATACCTCTTTGCAGCATTGTTTTTCTTCAATAATCATAACAATATATAAATATGTGATTCAATATCTAAGTAGTTGACATTAAATTATTTTGGGAAGTTGACATGCTCTGCTGTGTGACCTGCTATAGGATATATTATGTGTGACACTCCATCTGTGCGTATTATGAAGAGCAACTTCAGAGGCTACATGGAATATTTGTGCTTTTAAAAATTCATTTGTCACACTGCAGGATCATTAAAATGAACTAAGGCAAAAAGGTGATTAAATACACTCAAAAGAAATGTTGACCAGTTACAGATCTATCAATCAATTGCATCCTGTTCTATTTAAAGTGTACAAAAAAGTTATCGTTCTCTTCACACCTGGGTCTGACTCCCAAGGATAGGATTAAGGGCCACACAGTGGGACCCATGAGGAAGGGCCAACACAGAGGTAATTGAACAGCACGTCTTTCTCTCTCTTTCTCTGAGTCTGCCTCTTATTCTGTGGTTCCCCCTGAGAGTGCGAGGGCTTGAGATCTGGAGCCTTTAATGAATGGAGAGTGTCATTAAAATGATTACCATTTCCTCTGAGATCATATCCAATTTAAATGCATAAGAGAAAAAGAAAAGAGGAATAGTATGAATAAAATTGGTAATTGAAAAATCTTTGAGTTTTCTGCCAGTCAAACACTAAATTTAAAGCTTCTGAGAGAAGTTCTTATTTGTAGCTATGCCGAATAGATCCAATTACCTCTCTTTTTTTCTAGTGTTCATTCCATTTCAAGAGCCCATCGGTGAAAGTGCTTACACCTTTAACCCCTAAAAAAAAAATATAAAAAACTTTCCACCCCCTCTTTGAGGAGTGGTGCTCCACTGTGAAACCAAGAAATGTTCAAGTCTACTTTAAGTGAATTAAAAAGAGAAACTGTCATATTTAAGACCTTTCAGAAACAGGTGAAATTAGGAAAATAAAATAAGAGGACATATCGTAAAGCAATGGTTCTCAACTTGAGGACATGACCGAAAAAATGGGGTCCTAGTCTGTTCTGATAATTTCAAGGACAGCAGGAAAAAACAATACGTAATACTAATGATAACATTTTAAAAAGGAAGGAGAAAATTCTTCACATGTCTTTTGCTGCTGATGTCAAAGGCCATGTGTCCAGTCAAAATCTGCAGGATGTTATTGTAAATGAATGTGTGACTTGGTTGAAACTAACCAAATTAGGCAGGTGGACAGGTTGTATGACATGCTCTCATCCTATCATCATTAACAAAACTATGCAAGGTAAAAGAAAATACGACTCTTTAAGTACATTAAGGTTGAAAAGAGGAGAAACATGGTTTGGTCTGGTCATAATGTCTTTTGTGCAGTGTATTAATGGCTACCAAGAGAATGAAACCATAAAACTTCTAGAAATATTTACAAACCAAACACTTTAACTACAAACCTGTTTAGTTTTTCAAAAGTTGGTGATATTAAAGGAATATTCTTGGTTCAACACTAGTAAGCTCAATCAACAGCATTTGTGGCATAATATTGATTACCGAAAAAAAAAAAAAAAATGTTTTGACCTTCCCCTTTTTGTCATTTAAAAAAGCAAAAATCTGGGTCACAACATCCAACTAATTAAATGAAAACCTCAATTATATTTCATAATGGAACACAGAGACTGTGGAGATGAGTAAGCATGTAATGAGAAACAATTAACGTGTTTGCAGGAAATGATGGCATCAACCAGAAGGTAAATTACACTGACTCAATTCATTTCAACTTGCTGAAGTTTGAGTGTATGTGTTCGTTTATGTGCGCCCAATGAAAAACAGAGCTAACCCAGGTGTTTCTTACATTTTAATTAAGAGAGAAAGCTTGCTGCTAATTTTTCGAACTTTTTTTGAGACAGAAAAAACCTTACTGTGACATTCTAACAGTAAATTTAGAAAATAATAAAGTGGACAAAGACATTTAGTTTGAAATGTTTATGGAACTCCTAATTGAAAGCCATTAGGCTATTTGTTTAAACTGCAGTGACGGGCCTTTGGGAAACACTAATGCCAATAGGCTGAGATTTTTGAGGTCTTCAGTGACACACACACCAGGAGGGAGCTTTCTAATCTGACTTTATGTTCTTCACAGATTAGTGTAACAAAATAATCCAATAAAGGCATTATATACGCTAAGAGCACTTCATTTTGGATACACGATACATGATTTGGACATGGTTTCATTTAGCTTGACAAGCTTAGAGCATAATACTAAACAACTAAATTGAGTATTTGACCTCCCTCTCCTTGGCCTTGATTAAAGCAATAAATCCTTTTACCACAACAATATAAATTAAAAACTTTATTTTGCACATCTTTTAATGCATCTACATACTAGTCAAGCTGTATGGGTGTAAAGTAGTTCAATGGAAAGGTATATATATATATATATAATTTATTGAGAAGATTTAATTTATTATTGTAGTTTTTTTAGCAATACAGTAGGCCTAATGAGAATGGATTATTCTGTTATTTATTTATTTATGCTGTAATATGTGTGGAAATGTCCTTAATTGTCACGAAAAACTGTTCTAAAAACAGACTTAAATTTCTTTAAACATAACACGATTTCTTGTTTCTTTCTTTTGATTTGAGGGTAATGTATGTTCTTGATTAGTTTCATAAGATTCATCCACATAGTCATTGTTAACATGGTTATCTACTAGCTACACAAACCAAACATTATGCAGGCATAAAAAACACTCTAACCTAATCAAATGTCTCTATAAGTTGGTAACAAATACTGCTGAGGAACATTTCCACACAAAGCAGCTTGTTGTAAGATCCGTATCGATGGGGGTTCTGAGTGTTTATCAAAGAAATTACTGATCATAACATCACCCACATTGCTCTCCAAAGAGATGTCAGACCCATCTTGCATATTAGTCCTTGATGAGAAAAATGCAATTAAAATGTCAACTACTTTTTATTAGAATCTGCCCACCCTGTAGAGCTCAGCGTCCTCTAGAGTCCACTGCAGGCAGTCAAAGGATGGCATAGCAAAAGGATACCGTCAAATTTAGTGAGGAGTTTCAACTGAAGGAGAACAAGCAATCTGGCGTCTCCTTAGATAAGTTTAATCTACCACCTGTCCTCATATTTCACTCGTGAGAGGTGGACAGGCCTTACCAGCTTGTAGCATGTCTCCCGAGTGGTTTTCTACAGCCCTTTTTACATTTTCTAGAAAGGATTAGTCGTGTTTTTAGTGCTATGATGGCGCGTTTAGCACAAGCAATCGCTCATCTGCAGCATGGAGGTGGTGAAGGACTGCTCTGTTCTATTGTGCTTTGCAACTACAGAAGGAAATGGAGAATAGAAAAAAAAACAATGAATGAAGGCACATTCTATGTATACTCACTAAACAACGTAAAATAAATAATTTATTTATAAATTTGAATACAAACTGTGTAAATATCACACGCAATGGCCCAAAAATGAATTTGGACACTTACAATCCCATTGTCCCCATGTGAAAGATCTGAATGTGAATTAAGTAAATAGCACAGACAGTGACCACAAAAATAATTTTAAGACACTTAAAATGATATTGCATTATATAACAAAATATCAAACCAAATGTAATTTAATGCAAGAAAAACTATTAACAAAAATATTGTAAAGCAGGTTAAAGGAATGGAGGAGACGAAAACCAGCTTGACAATATAAATAATAGTTTTAATAATAACCCAAACCAAAAACACAAAAACATAAACACACAGAGCAGCTGCCTGTAATTCTCTCTCTCTCTCGAACCATCGTCACCGGCCATTTTTATCCCTCGCGCGCCCCCATCAGGCTAATTGGAGACCAGGCGTGCTTGGTTCCAGCCTGGCAACAAACAAAATAGGTGAGGGACAAAGGCCAACATGGAGCAACAGAGAGAGGAGAGAGAGGGGGAATTTTTTTTTTTTTTAAATTATGAAACAATAGATATTATGTTCAAATAATGTTCAAAAACTCAATCATTTACTCATCCTCATCCCAGATGTGTATGATTTTCTCTCTGCTGCTGAACACAAATGAAGATTTTTATAAAGAATATCTCAACTCTGTAGGTCCTCACAATGCAAGTGAATGGGTACCAACATTTTTTAAGCTCAGTTTTTACAATAAATTCTCCTCCCTCCCCAATAGGTGGCGATATGCACGAATAATGCAAATCCCCACAAACAAAAGAAGAATATGAAAGTGAAAATTGAGAATGAAAGTAAAAAAAGGACTTAAGTTTCACACCCACACCTATAATATCGCTTCTGAACACATAGATTTAACCGCTGGAGCCCTTTGTTCAGGGCAATGGAGGAGTCAGGAGACAACGAAGCAGGTTCAAGGTCAGTTCTTTAATTTACAGTATTGGTTTACACATACACACGACAGTAACCATCGTTATGTACATCAAAATATTAGCTTTGTCTGCTAAAGTTCTCTGGTCACTCTCCCCCTCTGATGCTCTGGGAAGACTCCCTCCACCATTGCTATAATGAGGGACAGGTATCAGAGATAATTATGAGCCAGGTGACGAGCCTTACCGCTCTCCTGCAGACCGACACATGACCACGCCCCCATACCACATGCCCCCTCCACTGACCCTTACTTAAACCCACTGCCTTACCCCCTTTTTTGGTCTTGGGTGCCAGGCAGGATGTGATCGCTGCAGTTTTGTCAACCTATGGCTCGGCCCTGCCCGTGACTCAAGTGGAACCCCAGATACCTAAATTCCACCCTCCCAATTGCACACTTCTTCGGGTTGGCTGTGAGTCCCGCCCATCTCAGCGCTCTCAGGACAGCCCCCATGTGTTGGTTATGCTGCTGCCAATCATTGCTGTAAATGATGATGTCATCAATTCGTGGCATTGGACACCGTGTTCACTTTCCGGTAGTTAACACAGTGGACTGTGAATTAGTGGATGGGTGAGGCAGGAATTAACCGCAGCCTCGACTCTATGCCTATTTCCCCTGAATCATTTATCAGTGGTAACCACTGTATACCTGTGAATATCACCATGCACCACCTCACCAGTTTATTTTTATCCAATGCCCTACCTTGCACTAAGCGTTGGTGGATCGAGGTTTGAGATCAACCTGTATCCACCATAGCTGATGTGTATCCCTTTTTACTCTTACTGGTCTCCGATATGCCTCTGCCCGATCGGGGACAGCCTGTGGAGCATTGGGTATCTGGACCAGTGTCCCCACATCCATTAATGGACACCACTCCTGGCTGTGTCTGGTGTCCCCACAGCTCCAGCAGACCAGCCCAGGTCTTCCTTCCGCACTCATGGGGGCAGTCTCTGGAGGGGATAGCAGAGGGAGACAGTGGGGTAGGAGAGACAGACTAGGGGAAGGGAGCCGGAACTGGGCGGGAGTGAGGGGAACGGGTTGGGGGGTGGGGACATGAGGCATAGGGGGTGGAGAGAGAGAAGAAAGAAAAGCTGGACGGCTTCCTCCAATGAAGCCAGGCGGTGGAACTGGACCCACTCAGATATGCCTCGGGGAAGTTGGGAGATGAACTGCTCCAGTACCAGCAGATCGACAACTTCCATGACACCCACCAGTAACCATTTCCGGCAGGCATCACGCAGCTGCTGTGCAAACCCGAATGGGTGGCCATCCTTCCTGAAGCTCAACGAGCGGAAGAGCTGCTCTGCTCCGGGGTCCGACCGACCCGTTGCTAGATGGCCTTCCTCAGGTGGTTGCAATCAGGAGGCTGGCAGCGGGGAGTTGTTGTGCAGCCAGCTGCGCATCCCTGGAGATCAGGGGCAACAGGCGGGCTGCCCACTGATCAGGAGGCCACCTCCAAACCTCCGTGGTTTTTTCAAAGAGGTCGAGGAAGGCCACTATATCATCATTTGGCCTCATTTTTGTAAGGGCCAACGGTGGGACGGGCTCAGTGGAGGTCGCAGTGCCAGCCCCCTCCCTGGCGATCAGGCTCCGGAGCACCTGTCGGTCCTCTGCTTGTGCTTGGAGCAGGACTTGTAAGCAATGTTCCTGCTCCCAGCATACCTCCATAAGGGCTTGGCATTGGGACTGCTGGATACTGGTGAGGGTCATGAAGAATTCACCCAGTGGTGAAGACTCCATAGCAGCGTTCTCCTCCAAAGCCGGGTTCTCAGCACCACTGTAGAAAAGCTATTTTTTTGGAGCAATGGAGGAGTTAGGAGACAACGAAGCAGTTTCAAGGTCAGTTCTATAAATTGCAATATTGCTTTACACACGCACACGACGGTAACCGTCCTTATGAACATTAAAATATCAGAAGCTCTCTCTGCTGAAGCTCTCTGGTCACTCTCCAGCTCTGATGCTCTGGCGGGCCTTTTTAGTCTCCCTCCGCCATCACTATAATGAGAGACAGGTGTTAGAGATAATTATGAGCCAGGTGACAAGCCTTACCACTCTCCCTCTCCTGCAGACCGACACATGACCACGCCTCACATGCCACACTTATGTATTACTTTTATGCTGCTTTTATGTCCTTTTAAATCTTCAAGATGTTGGTCACCATTTACTTGCTTTGTATGAACCTAAAATGTTCATCTATAAATCTTTGTTTGTGTTCAGCAGAAGAAAGAAAGTTATTGACATCTGTGATGGCATGAGGGTGAGTAAGTGATGAATTCATTTACAGTTTGTCCCTTTTAGGGGAACTGACTTAATACGGTACCACTAAAAATGACCTTGGGACTAGTTGATTTAAAATAATTGGCTCAGACAAGAAGTTCATTTTCAAAAAGTAATTATTTGTTCGATACAGTTTTAAGTGTAGTTGAATTGTTCAGATGCTTTTTGGAGTCAATTTACCACTGCACAGCATCCAAGCTATGAAAAGTGATAATATCAGAAGAATTGTTCAATCTATTAGCAGAAAGATCACATTTCTTTAGACACAATTTATATTCCCTTTTTTGTAGAGCAAGTGGATTCAACTCTCTGATCTGGACCAAAAGTATTTAATTAACTATACTTGAAAGATTTTTTTATATATATGTCTGCACAGTTCATTATATATGTCGACACTATGTGGCTCCTTCAGCTACTCTTTCATATCTTTTTTAATTTTAAGTTGGTTAATTACATTAATAATTTACCTCAGGAAACTTTTACTGCATAATGACCTTTAAGAGATATATTTGTTGTGTTATGTCTGATAACATGACACTGATACTGTGGAAAAGAATGGAAAGATGAAGGAGAGAGAATAGATCTTTTTAATGGAATTTAGCAATAGGTCTCTGGTGTGCTCATTATGATGACCAGTTTGACTTATTTTACAGCCATTTGTAATTAGTATTTGAGAGAATTATTGCCATAATCAGGCTAGAGTTGCTCCTCACTTCCTTTGTTAGCCATTAACTTTGCTGGTTTTTTACTTGCTATGTGAAGGTGGCCATTCATTAACTGCAGCAGTTGTAAAACTAATAAAACTGTACGGTTCCTAAAGGAAAGGTTTCATAATTTCATAGATATGAAATTTTTCTCAATCTCCAAAGCAGCCTTGACAAGGGTGTTTCGGTGAGCTTGACCACATATTGGATACAAGTGCGATATTAGCTATAAATAATCCCACACTCATCGACTAGGGAAAAGTAAACCAGCAGTGTGTAATGACTAAAAATAAATAATGGTAGAATGATTTGCGTTACTTATTTGTTTACCCTGCTATTGACTGTCATATATCAGCTAACAGGTGTGGGCAGAGCTTCTTATCTTATCTGACCATAGCTGTGGCTGGCCTGTAAATCATGGTGTAGTTTGAAAAGAGTTCAACTCAGAGCTGTGTTTCGGAATAGTGATGAAGATCTGTGACCCAGGGGTTTTAGTATATCATTCACCATTAGTCTTTGAGCTCAGGCCAATCTCTTCTCCTGCGCTGGGTTTTATTTCTTGCGCCTTTACTGCACGGCTAATGGCTTATTTATTACTTCCATACTTTATAAAGAGGATCCTGTGTGGCCTAATTAAGGGTCGGCATTCTTTGGAATTCTATGTTAATTATGGGGCTTCGTTGTTTTAATATTAGTCCTTGCCAGGCTGGAACTCTTGTTCGTTTCTCAGTGTTCCCGGAGGGGATTATTTTACGGCCGCTTTCACTAAGGGCAGACTGATGGATATTGGGCAGAGCGGCTGTGAATGTTTACACGGCTGTAGTGAAAGTTGAGTCAACTCAAGTCTCCTGTTTCAAAAGTCCTTCAACAATCTGCTTTAGCTGAAATATATATGAGAGCAGGAACCGATGCATGGTGATGGGGAATGTTTGCAACCAGCATTCACCACGAGCTACTTCGCAAGTTACCGGAGAACTGACTAAAGTTCAGATAGGGTGTGAACATGCAGGATGACATGAAAGCTCTCATTGGATGTAACCCTATATGGAATATTTTCTTCAGTGCTTCTGCACAAAAACACTTTCATGCATATGTATGCACTGAAGCACCATTGCAACATAGATACACATCCTTTGCTTTTCCACATATGCATTTTATTATAGTACAAGATATATCACATTAATTAGTCAAATATACAGTACATTATTAAACTTTGCTGGTTTAGCTGGTCTCCAAGTTGGGCCAAAGTGGTGTTTGTCTGGTTTAGCTGTATGGCCAGTTATTTTCCCAGCCTCACCAGCTAATAAGTGCCCAAAACTACTCTAAAATCTTCAAAACATACCCACTTAACCAGCGTGCCAATTCTAGTAGACCAGCTAACTGTATTAGGCTGGTGTAAATGTTTTTTTTTTTTTGTTCAGCAGGATAGAGTCATGATATGACCAGACTGAAGAATATAATGTGTGAATCACCAATCTGTTCTGTACACTCCTGTACAATTGAGGAAGATTATACATTTTATAAATAATTGGCATCTGTTCTCCTGAGACAACTCAGAATGTTCATGTTGCCCTTCTAATGTTCTTACAACCCAGCGGATGGCCCCAGTTCAATCACTGGTTTACTGCATGCACACAATCACTTTCATTTAGTCTGTCACCAAACAAATGCTTTTACCCAAAAGGCATCTGGAACTGCATTAAATAGATAAATATTCATGGAGAGAGAAGATGATGAAATGCTTGCTGAGTGAATGCTGGTTTACGTATGTTAGGATGTTTTTGAGCCATTACCGGCAGTGGAGGCCTTGGCAGGGAACAGTGTGTGTTTGCAGGTTTTTGCATCCTCCTCCTAGAGCCGGAAACAATACATTAAAAAAGTCATGTCAAATATGTGTATCCACTAGGCTTGGGATCGATGCTGTATTCATGCATCGATAATCTTTTTTTTTTTTTCCAGATATAAATTGGGCTGCTCGTTGCACAATATTCTTTGTCTTTTCAAACATATTTCTTAACACAACTTTGGTAAAGTGTGAGCGGCAGGGTTAATTATAGTGGGTTACTCACCAGAAGTGTCTGGCGGATGACATGGCAAATACTAAAATTCAAAACAATTATTTTCTTTGAAGGTTCGTATGCACACGGAAGCACCATGGAGCTCAACTCGCAGAGTTTCCATTTAAATTCGACCCAAGTCATAATCAAAGGACATAGAGTATTTACTCTAGTCATTACTGGATGATATATTGTATATAAGTATTTTTCATAGAGCCTACACACTGTATTTTCAGTCGCAAGTATGTCTTATTGTGGTTTCACAGCTTGAATGAAAGAGCTTTTCAATGATTTTTAATCATTCAGTTTGCAGTTACACCAGTTTCATTTACTAATATGCAAACTCATCAATGTCAATTTATCAATTCTTGGAGAAGTACAATAACCTTCGTAAATTTGGACTGCCATCAGCTTGTAATGTGTGTGTGATCTGTCCCTTGCCCATGCCGTGAACGGTTTAAATAAATGTTATGTCGCCCCCTTGTGGTCTCCCAAATCTATTACATTAGGCTAGATTGAATAGAATGCAACTGGCAGTGAAATGAAAGCACACAAATTAGCCTTACAAATGAAATGTCAGCTGATGATTATATATATCGATACCTAAAAAACTATCAATAATCAATACATCGATATTTTATGACATATTATCCACCCTGGTATCCAACTTATTCTAAATGCAGAAGTGTCCTCTGGTTCCGGAAACATATTTTCATTTTCCTGTGTTTTTTCTCGCATCGGTGTATGTTCTTTGTGCTTATTATGTGATGTTAAACATGTACATTTTTATAAATTACAAAAAAAAAGATGTGGCTCCATTGTGCCGATACTTTAAAGAGTCACTACGACCGTCATTTGACAGTATCTCACGCATTAATGGAGTGGGGTGTATGACATGAATCTATGGCCTGGGGTTAGTTATGTTGAAATTCATTACTTAAGAGTTGTTATGACAGCCAACAACTGTTGAGCCTGAACCTTTTACATTGATTCTTAATGAGAACAGAACTAGAAAACTGTCTAGAGGCAATCAGAATCATCATAGTAACGTCCATTGGTTGGTCAGGAAAAATGTGGATTGACCAAAAACACTTGGTAGACATCAATGGTTCAAACACTACCTGAACTGTGTGATCAGCAGATTTTGGGCATGTGCAAGAGGATTCCTCTGTCCGAATATGCATACTTTCCTGCTACACAGTAGGCAAAAATCAGAATGTCAAATGAGTAGGATATCCAAATATTTAATATTAATGATAAGTTAGGTGAAAAATACCCAAATGATGTATTGGAACTGCTGAGATTCTGAAGTGTGCAACCAGAGGACACTTTGGTACACCATAAGGCTATATGGGACCTAAGGTGGCAGGAAAAAATGTCGGAGGAGTGTGAGATGTCTCATTTTAAGTGTAACTGGCAAGAAAATTATTTCTCGAGGTTATCTTGTACTCTGCTGTCAATATGCAGAAGAAAACCACAACAATTATGTAAATCATTTTGAGTCTGGTGTTGCTGGATTAATCTTGGGTTGGGCACTTTTCAATTATGCAGTTCTTGTAAGTATGTCATGTATCAACCATGCTAACGTGGCAGATATAGCCTGTCCGGGAATGTTTTTATACTATGTGACGAGGAGGAGGGCGTGGCCGGAGAGTGTGAGTTGACTAATCAGTGGAAGAGAGAAGTAGTGGCCGGGACACCAGTTTGAGAGAGAGAGAGAGAGAGAGAGAGAGAGAGAGAGAGAGAGAGAGAGAGAGAGAGACGCACGTGTTGTGTGTGTGCGTCTTTGTTTTGTTTATGTTGGAAAGCAGCTGCAGTGCTGATTGTTGGTCATCTGTTAATTTCATCACATTGTATAAGCTAGATAAGTCTGACATCTATACAAAAGCTTGGATTAGAGTCACTATATGACCTTCTTTATGATCTGCTGTTCTAGTTATCCTCTGTGTGCTTTGGGTGCTCTGACAGCCCATTTTCTCTCTGAAAATAGTCTTATGGTCCACTGTAAATATGCAACAGATCGAGAAGCTCTCCTACACGGCCACTGCCCCAGCCTCGCTGGCCAAATCCCTGACTTAGCTTGTGCTCTTTGCTTTTTGGCAGGTGGTTTAAGCTCAGGTCTGCTGATTCCATCAGAGGTATTAGTTACTTTACCTCAACCAACCCTCCTCCCCTCTCTGTGTCCTCATTAAGCATGCAGAATCCATTTGTTTACAAAGCAGCTGAGGGAGGGAATCTGAGCACACCCAGGGTGCAGATTGATTTATTAACTCTGATTTGTACCTGGGAGTTGATCACAGTGTATCTGCTGTTTGAATTTCAATCGGGAAGAGCTGTTCTGCTTACCAGTGATCTTCTAAAAACAACCAGTGGTTCTTGACTGTTTTGCATCAGGACACATTTTACAGTGGACATTGAGTGATGAGCTAATACGGTACCAAACTTGTATTTATTGTAACCTTGCATACCTTAGTTCATTTGTTTGTTTTTGTTGTTCCCCGTCTGTCGCTCACTTCGACATTGTGTCGAAGAAGCGACACTAGGGGTCTCTCTGGAGCACTGAATATGCCTCTGATCTATGAAAAAAGACAGTATTTTCATACCCCACCCCCGGACATACGGGTATAAAAGCGGGGAAATACCTCGAGTTCATTCAGAAATTTTCTTTGGAGTCGATGGTTGTACTGCAGCGAGCTGCGAGTCACACACCCGTTCCTGTACCTCTGACGCTCTCTGCTGTTGGATCTACGGTGCATTACAGCAGCTTTCTCCTTCCCTGCATGGCGGTGCAGCTTGCCCCTGGGCGCTTCGACAGTACAAGAGTAAATAAAGAGTGATATTTCTTGTAAAAGAGTATTTTTCTCTATTAGAGAAATACACAGCAGTGTTGAACGTCCTTTTCAGGACGTGTCTTTGTAAAGATGCCATTCCTCCTTCAGGCCAGGCACAATGGTCCCTTTAAAGCTCTTCCAGAGGCTCCTGGGACATATGGCATCCTCCGCGGCAGTTGCATCGACTTCAGTCCTGAGACAAGCATGGCGCCGTGGCACACAACATTCAAACCCTGGACAGACCTCTGCTTTCTACGGGCAGGAGTACCCTTGCAGCAGGAGTCTCGAGGTATCTTGGTCACGACCGACGCCTCCAGATTGGGTTGGGGTGCTGTGGGCAACGGGTCCCAACCCCGCTGCGCTGGCATATCAATTGCCTAGAGTTATTGGCTGTTTTTCTTGCCCTGCGGAAGTTCCTCCCGTTAGCTCAGGACAAACATGTCCTAGTCAGGTCAGACAGCACCACCGTGGTAGCGTACATAATTCGCCAAGGCGGTGTATGCTCCCGCTACATGTCACGACTCACCCGTCATCTCCTCCTTTGGAGCCAGTGACTCAAGTCACTGCGTGCCACTCACATCCCCGGCAACCTCAATGTGATAGCAAATGCGCTGTCATGACAACGCTTGCCCAGCAGAGAGTGGAGGCTTCACCCCCAGTCGGTCCAGCTGATCTGGGAATGATTCGGCAAGGCCCAGGTAGACCTGTTTGCATCCCGAGAGACCTCCCACTGCCCGCTCTGGTATGCCCAAACAGAGGCTCCCCTCAGGGCAGACTCACTGGTACACAGCTGGCCTGCGGGGCTGCACAAGTACACATTTCCTCCAGTGAGTCTTCTTGCACAGGTGCTGTGCAAGGCCAGGGAGGACGAGGAACAAGTCACCCTGGTGGCTCCTTATTGGCCTACTCGGGCCTGGTTCTCGGACCTCGTACTCCTTGCTACAGCCCCTCCCTTGTGAATTCCCCTAGGGAAGGACCTTCTTTCTCAGGGACAGGGCACGCTCTGGCACCCGCACCCAGACCTTTGGAACCTCCACGTCTGGCCCCTGGACAGGACACGGAAGATCTAGCTGGTCTACCACCTGCCGTCGTAGACACAATTAGCCAAGCCAGAGTCCCTTCTACCAGGTATCTTTACGCCCTGAAGTGGCGCCTGTTCACAAATTGGTGTTCTTCCCGGGCTGAACACCCACAGAGGTGCGCAGTTAAGTTAGTGCTCTTATTTCTGCAAGAGAGGCTGGAAGGGAGGCTGTCCCCTTCCACCTTAAAGGTGTATGTCGCTGCCATCGCGGCCCACCACGATGCAGTAGACGGCAAGTCTTTGGGTAATCCCGACTTAATTATCAGGTTCCTAAGAGGCACCTGGAGGTTGAATCGCTCCAGGCTAAGCCTGTTCCCCTCCTGGGATCTCTCAGTGGTCCTCGCGGACCTCCAGAGACCTCCCTTCGAGCCGCTAGTATCAGTCAGTCTCAGGGCCCTCTCTCTAAAGACGGCCCTGCTAATCACGCTCACCTCCATCAAGAGGGTCGGGGACCTACAAGCGTTATCTGTTAGCGACACTTGCCTGGAGTTCGGTCCGGCAGACATATATGTGACCCTAAGACCGCGACCGGGCTACGTGCCCAAGGTTCCTACCACGCCCTTTAGAGACCAGGTAGTGAACTTGCAAGTGCTGCCCCGGAAGGAGGCAGACCCAGCCCCTTCGTTGCTGTGTCTGGTACAAACTTTGCGTACCTACTTGGACCGCACGCAGAGCATTAGATGTTCTGAGCAGCTCTTTGTCTGCTTTGGCGGACAGAGGAAAGGGAATGCTGTCTCCAAACAGAGGCTTTCCCACTGAGTCGTGGACGCCATTTCATTGGCCTATCACACCCAGGACAGATGGGGAACGTCTAGGTTACGTATGTAACCTCCGTTCCCTGATGGAGAGAACGAGACGTTGTGTCCTCCCGACCACTTCGCTGAGCCGAGCCACTGTAGGACCAATGTGGACCATTTCCGGCTCCTCAGAAAAATCCTGAATGAACTCGCCTTTTTTCATAGATCAGAGGCATATTCCGCGCTCGAGAGACCCCTAGTGTCGCTTCTTCGACACAACGTCTCGTTCCCTCCATCAGGGAACGGAGGTTACATACATAACGTAGACATTTTTTGAAGATGAGGGGATGCTATGCAGTTTGGCTAGCTTCTTTCAAGTGAAATGTGAATTTGCATTTTCATGTTGTTGAGTTTGACTAAATGCACAGATTTTGACGTCAATAGCATAAGATATGGCAAGCGTTTTCTCCTCTCTTTTAAAAGTATAATCATCTATTTATTTTCCTAGCTTTGCTTATATTGCATTTTATTATTTGCATTTAGCATTGTTTTTCACTGCTGTCAGCAACCTTCGAGAAGTTTGCGACACTGCGACACAATTTTTGGGTTGTTGTGAACTGCCTTCTAGTTTATAACAACATGATTATCGTATGTGGACTCGACGTCTTACTGCTCAATGTTCCGGTTCCCTGACATTGACCCCATTCTGACGAGTTACCAACAAGTGCCATCTCCCATAAGATATCTTTGCATCAATTTAAATGTGTTTACATTTTTGTATTGCAGCCTTGTAGAGATGGATTTTGGTCCCATGAAAACAAGGAAGCAATATTGTTCACATAATCAATTATGAGAGCTATTAAGAGGTTGCATTTTCCTTTTAAGATCACATTTTTACGTCACTGACAGTTAGGTTTGGGGATGGGGTCTAGGTTAGGAAGTAGGGTTAAAAAAATATGCATTCTTGCTGACTGTATTACATAATTTACAACAAAAAACTCACTTTTGGCACAAATCTGTGTACATTTTTACCTGCAAACTGAAACTCACATATCCCCATATGTTCAACGACACTTCCGGCTTTAGTCACTAATGACTGAGGTTCGAATTTCAGTAAGCACAGATCGATTTTAGCTGAAGAATTAATTCTACTGTTGCCAAATTTTCAATGAGATAATTCTGGTTTAGTTGGTGAACAATGGTTTAGTCCACAACCAAAGTTGTGCCAATGCATGTTTGCAACTCATGAACACATACTTTCAAGATATTTAGAAGTCTCACAACAGATTAGGGTTATGGTGTACATAAAGTATTTGTTTGGATATGCATTGTACCCAAGTTCCCTGAAGTGATTTTATCTACTCTCCGATAATGGTTTATGATGATTTTGCATATTTTTGTTCTTCAGGGGATTCACATTATTGGAAAGAACTCACTCCCTGCATCCATTTCCTGTGCTATTTAATCGCTTCCAGGTGAGAGGTGATTTGACAAAGTAAAGATCTCATGTTTGGCATAATATTACAAAGGAAACATAAGTGAATTATTTGGCCTGAATGGGCTAGAAATATAACATTGTTAAAGCACAGACTAGAAACTCAATCCACGGTCCTACACCACATTTGGTTTTCATTCTTTTTCTCGAAATTTTAACAATAGCACCCAGGGATTAAGTCATGCGGCAGGTCGCAGCCAAACCAAACATCCTGCCTCCTACAGAATAATGAAGACAGATGAAAAAAGGAAACAGGTGTAAAGAGTACTTTTTTCATATTTTTCTGTATGTTTTCTCAAGGAGGCGTTTTATGCAGCACTTGTCTTCGAACCAAAGGAAGCCTGTCTAGCAAAAAAAAAAAAAAAAGCATACCAAAACAAAACAAGGGATGTTATTGTTCTTTCAACACAAATAGGGTTCCTGGGATGCTGAGCTCTCTGGGATGTTGCAGAAGTAATGGGGCTTTCTGCGACTCGACTCTCAGCTGCTAGGATTGAGTTTCCCATCGAGGGAGGTGTGACAGGGTCGGTCCCCAACAGAGCGGACCTACGGCCTGGGTTTACGACCACATCCAGTAACACTTCGAATTATACTCGTCTCGGTGACCCGGTCACACTCCCCACATGCCTCTCTCTCTGTTAGTTCTATTGGAGAAAGCTTCATGGGCCACACAAGGTCCGATTGGCAATGGAAATGATAATATTTCTTCAGCTGATACTGAGAGAGGTTTTGAGATGAAGAGATTGTGGTGAGAGTATGAGGTGTGGTTTTAGGTGGAGTTGATGACAGGAAAGCAGAACTAACAGCATTGAGATATCTGAAAAAAAGCACTGTGGTTGCTGGATACTAATTTCTTACATTTTTAAACTGTACCTCACTACAATTAAAGTGAGATTTTCTCTCTTGTCTGCTACCTTCACTATAAAGGCACATGTAGCAGGAGAAAATTATGATAGGTTTGAAAAGTTATTCTGACAGGTGATTTTGCCTCCACCTAGGCTGTGAAAGACTGGTAACACTTGTCATAGTCAATGACAGGTGTAGGAACCGTAAGTGTCTCATCAGGACTAATAAGTGTTCAGCAATGGATGTCTCACTTTAAAACCACATCAATTGAATCACCTCTTTCAGTACATTAGATCACCATATGACCTTCTAGTTTCACCTTGAGATATTTTTCTCTCTGGCCACCTTGCAGAAAAGACCAGCATAGACCAGAATGATTTTCCATGCTGGTCTCAGTTAAGAAGCCACACACTGTCACTGATCTCTGGCACTTATGTGCACACATGTAAGAGGTGTGCCCTTGACTTGCTGTTATGGCTGTGTTTCAGCAGTCAAAATGCCTGTTTTGGTGAGATATTGCAAACTGTGTTGACTAAGTCCATCCAGATGCCATAAGAACCAAATATCTAGATACATAACCCTGAAAACAAAGAGCAATATACAGACGTGCTCGAGGAATTTTTATACTTAGAGTGAAGAGCCAGGATATTTGTGTTGTTTTTTTGTAAAACTCTTATTAAGACACAATGCCATAAACTTTGGGCAAATCCAGCAACTCTTTGCTTAATTTCATTTAAAGCGACTGATCTGAGCGCCAACAAATCTACATCTGGAATGAAGCCTAATTACATTTTTAGATTGAAACCTACTTAAGTCAAAAGATTAGTCTCAAGTTTCATCTGATATGCCATTTTTTAAATTTGAGCAACTTATTGTAAAAAATGCCACACTGCTAAACACAATGTACACTAATGTGTAGAATAGCAAATCGTATATTTACTCTGCATTTTTAAATTGACAAAAAAAAGAGGCTTTATATGGAGTTAGGATGAAAATATGGAAATGTTCTGAGACCAGTGCAGACAGATAGCACACTGGATAATTCAATAAATAGGGAGCATCCTATAGCTTTCCTATGAATCCCAGTGCTTTAAATCCAAACCTCTTATCAAGAGTTCAGTTTCAGGCTGCAGATGATGTTTGAACCACTTTGCATGGTTGGCAGACATCGGACAATGATAATCAGTACTTCGATTCAGAATTTATAATGTTGAATTTTATTTTAACATGGTTGGCTGTGATTAGATGATGCTGGCCATTACTTGTATCAGAATTAATTCTGATAAATTGTAATTGGTACAATGCATCAGCACTGGCTATCACTTGTTTGTTTGACAGTGCAAATTGAGGACATTGAGATTTTGTTGCCAAATAAACATTGTAACCTAAAAATTTAATCTTTTTTGTAAAGTTTTTTTATTTGTGCTTTTCCAATCCACATTGTTCCAACGCAGCTTTACACAAAATCAGCTGTGATTGCTGTAACGTCTCAAAAACATGAATAATCAACACTCCTGGAGGCATAATAAAAAATGTGATCAAACAAATCAGATTTTCTATAGCTTGGTATTATTTAAAATTTCACAACTTAGTCTCGCTATCCACATATGTCGACATACATTTATAGGAAATGTATTTGCTCTCTTTTTTCTTTTTCTACTGAATGTTTATTAGGTGCTACTCAAATCAATATCAAAAAGGGAAATGGAAAAGCACACAGCAGTCACACTCTGGTTTCAGGAGGTTATATAAATGAAACCTTACAGATGTTACATTTAAACTTTTATTATCAAGTGTAATATTTTTCAATATTTCATCAAAGGAGTGCCCCATATGAATCTTCTGAACCTATTCTAGTTAAGAGGCCTGGTTTGGACACCAGCACACCATCATCCAAATCACAAAATATGCTATTTTTTTTTTTTTTTTCATATATGGCTCCTTGTGGAATTCTCTTTGTTAGTAGCCCTAACAGACATTTTAACATATCTCGTGATCAAAATCAAGAATGACAAGAATGATGGATGGCTTTTAAATAACACACACCTGCAGAGGCCATTTGCTAGTTCCACACTATAACAAAATCATCCAATCTGGGAGGGAACCGCAACCTACAGCTTGAGGTATTCCTGCTCTTCCTGAAATATATGTTCCATAAGACAAGATCCGACTGTAGCAACACATGGTTTTGATGGGCCAGTGTGATATTTCCAGTGCTCCTTCAACGATTGGGCTTCCCAGGGAAAGCTTCTCTAGTTGGAGGTGAACTTTAACACGGGTGATTTATACACCTTCTGAACTGTGCAGAGTTGGTGGAGGGCTCCAATGTCATCGCAGCCTGAGGCCTCAGGCACTTCCTGTTTAGGATGACTTACAGCTCCCTGTCAGTCCTATGGGCCCAGTTTATGGCCGCCCAGCCCCTTGCTGAACCAGTGCTAGGCCAGCACTGTCACTATGATATCACCAGTATACAGGAAGCATGTGCATTCCTTAGGCTACTCTTCAGTGCTGTAGATACGCAGATGGGCCGTACTTGAGGAGTGATATCATGGCATTAAGTTCTCTCACTCAACCAAACTACCACCCACACATGCACCTGGAAAGGAAATAATTTCTGGAAGTTTCTTTTCAAATAATTTGAAACCTATTTCTAGTATTACTTGGAGATAGTGTTGAAGTACTTGAGACTAGACTCAAAAAAGTGTGGACTCAAGATCAGTCGAGTGCCTTCAAAAAATAAGCTTTGACTTATCAAATATTTCTCTGAATGACAATATCAGCTATTATGACTTGTATACCTGTCGGCAGTGTAGAATCAGAACTAGTAGTGCCTGATTCACCAATTAATCAACTTTTCAGTTGTTTTTTTTTTCAGTTAATTGGCCAAAAGGGTTAGCAAAAATATCTGAATCAAATTGCTAGTCAAGTTCTGACCCGGGCTGGACTGGCAATCTGGCATACCATACATTTTCCTGGTGGGCCGACGCACTTTGGGGCCGATCCGGAGAGAACCGAGTGGGCGTGAAACATGTGATAAGAAAAATTAGCTGCCGCATTATGCAGAACGGACCTCTTTGATTGTTGCACCACATATTGCTGTCTTTCCAGTATCTCCCACAATTTTTGTAATATTTGCAGATATTATACACAGACCTGCACATACTAGGCCAATTTGCAATACAGGTAATTTTTGACCTGAACATCAAAGGTGTCATTATTTTTAAACATAACAGAAGGGATAAAAGTTTTGAAAATTTTGTCAGTTTTTAAGAACTTCAACTGTTAAAAACAGTCTTCTGCTCTATTCGTTACGTGTTTGGTCATTTACAAATGATTTAAGGCGGGTGCACACTGTACGATTTATAATAGTCATTTACGATTGTTGCTTGTCAGACTGTACGATATTAACGCATTAATATTGCCATGGCACACTGTGCGATATGTCAGACTGCCTGATATGCATTGTAGCTGACAGTGGTCCCAATCGTCAGTCAACGTGACTCAACTTACGTGAGTGTTGCTGAATAGAAGCGAAACTGTGAAATTTGCCCACCACAGAGGAGCATTCTTTCTCTCTCTCTGAAAGTCAGGACATCAGTTTTTCCATTGCTCAAATACCATTCCATCACGAGCATAGGCTAACATTTACAAGAAAGAGGTATTTTGTCAAATAGTCCTATAATAAGACAGCTTGATCACAAATAATTTGCTTGAAAATTCCCTATGGATGCACAAATGAATGAAATCCAACTGTACATGCTGATTTGGATTAAAACGTCCCATAAATACTTACCAGTATAAATTGTTCAATCTATATTTTATTTTATTTATTTAAATAAAATTGGAGTGGCGTGAATCTTAACTAAAGAAGTTTACAGACGTTAAAAGTGAATTTATTAACAGTAATATAGTCATTTATATAACGTTGTAAAGAAAATGCAATAATTTATTTATTTTCTTTTTGTAAGCTCAGTATTTATTTAATTCTGAGAATATTGTTGACGTGTTACACTTATCTCTAAGTATTTTCTGCTTATTTATTTCTTAAAACTTTTTATTGAAAAAACATTGAAAGTGCGATGAGAGAAATCCTTTAGGATTCCCAAAATGTGTCTTAGACGGCAGAATCGTGGCCAAAATTGTACAGTGTCCACCCGCCTTTAGCATAATCGGCCATCTGTGAACATGTCACACTGAATGTTGTAAGATTGCAGATTTTGCCCTGCGATGAGATAAATCCTTTAGGATTCCCGAAATTTGTCTCAGACGGCAGAATCGTAGCTAAAATCGTACAGTGACTCGACCTAATTTGAAATTTCAATATGCAGAAATGCTTGAGGTTGCGTTTCCAACAAAATGCCATCATTCCAACATTTAAAGTCAAAACTGTTCAAGGTCAACAAACTGTTTATGTTGCTTATGTGTGCTTTCCATAATTCAAATTAAAGCCCTAAGTGGCGAAGCAGGTATTGTTGTTGAACATATGGGCATGTGTAATTTCCAGTTTCCGGGTAAAATTTATTGGAGTTGTTATAGGAGTTGATTTTAGTTCCCCGTCTTTCGCTCACTTCGACATTGTGTCAAAGAAGCGACACTGAGAGCCTTGTGCATATCTGAACTTGAGAAAAGGCCAATGAGAAATTGGCAGACAGAATTTGCATGTCCGCCCCCGGACATACGGGTATAAAGGGAGGGAAATGCATCTGTTCGTTCAGAAATTTTCTTCGGAGCAGTGAGCAGTGAGCTGCGAGCTGCGATTCACAAGACTGTTCATATCATCTCTCAGAGCGTATGCTATTGGATCTATGGAGCATATCAGCGGCTTTCTCTTTCTCTGCACAGCAGTGCAGTTTTGCCCCTGGGCACTTCGACAGCGCTCTCTAAAAGCTAATTTTTGTAAAAGAGTTTAATTCTCTAAAAGAACAATACACAGTGGCGTTGAACGTCCTTTTTAGGACGTGTCTTTATAAAGATGCCCTTCCGCCCCTGTGTAGTTCCTGGATGCGGTCGAGTGCTATCTGCTCCTGACGGTCACAGGTGCTGCCTCGTGTGTCTGGGCCATGATCACACCGAGGCAGCGTTTGTGGATGGTTCGTGTTCTCACTGCGAGAACCTTACCATGGCAACGTTGCGGTCGCGACTTTTCTTCCTAAAAGGAATGCCACTCCAGCCGCCCCTCGCGTCGCTCCTTCTTCCCGCAGGATTGATTACATCCCCACGAACCAATTGCCCCCCGACACGCTCGTTAACTTCCACCTGGGCTCGGGGTGACAGCGGCTCACCTCACGGCCAGTCTGCCTATCCTCTTTAGCCCCCTGAGCTGGATGATGAGCTCGCAGCTGCATCGGAGAGAGTTCCGGCGTCTGATGCAGAAGACTCAACTGGGCTTCAACTGCCATCAGCGTGGGGTTGGACTGGAACCCTCCATCCTCCCCACTGCCTTCGCGGCTGGATGATTGGTTCCTCGGGTCTGTGCGGCGCTCACAGCCACACCCCCCCACACCCGGTTCCTTTCTTCCCGGAATGCATGATGAGCTGACTAGGTCGAGGAACACTTGGGAGGAAGGCTCCCAAGTGTTCATGAGACAGATGAGCCAGAGATCGCAGACCACTCAGTCCCCCATTGGAGGGCCTGGAGGAGAATCCTCAGTTCATTTTGTTTTCTTTGCCTCACCCCCTTCGGGTTGCGGTACCCACATTCTCAATAAAGGGGCAATTTCCTCTTTCTCTGGGTCACCTGGCCTCCAAATGCCATTCTTATGGCACCCCGATGCCACACCTCAGCAGTCCTGGCACATCGGACACGGACCTCCCACCTCCAAACCCACACCTGTTCCCCCCAGCCGGCCGGTTCTGACGAGTCTAGAGGACACTTCCATGGGACCTCCTCCTCAGTCACTAACCCGCCCCCTGCCGAGTGTGCAGAACAAGATAAGTGCTTCGAGTCTTCCCTCAGCACCAGAGCCTTGGGATCCGCTTTTGCCCCCCCACGCCGTATTACCTGCTCCGCCCCTCTGCGAAGGCCCTCTGGGTATGTAAAAAACAATCATCCTCTTATTGCCCCTAGTATGGAGCATGGATGCATGGCTTTCACTTCTCAATCCATCACGCTGGCTGGCCAGGACCATCCGACTCGGTTATGCAATTTAGTTTGCCCGCCCCCCTTCGGGGGTGTCCACTTTACCGCGGTGCACAGCGAAGACACCAAGTCCCTGTCCCTCCAGCCGAGATGAAGAAGGGTTTCTACAGCCCTTACTTCATCATACCCAAGAAAGGCGGCGGCTTACGACCGATCTTGGACTTGCAAGTTTTCAACCGGGCCTTGCACAAACTCCCGTTCAAAATTCTCACACAAAGACAAATCTTAACTTGCGTCCGGCATCTAGAATGTTTCACAGCAGTAGACCTGAAGGACGCGTACTTCCTTGTCTCAATATTGCCTCGACATCGACCCTTTCTATGGTTCGCGTTCGATGGCCAGGCGAATCAGTAAAAGGTCCCCCCCTTCGGCATGTCCCTGTCCTCTCGCGTCTTTACGAAGGTCACAGAGGCTGCCCTTGCCCCACTTCAAGAAGCAGGCGTTTGCATACTCAACTACCACGACGACTGGTTCATCCTGGCCCACTCCTGAGTGTTACTGTGCACCCACAGGGCCGTTGGAAAGGGCCCCCGCTGCGCTGGCACATCAATTGCCTAGAGTTGTTGGCTGTACTTCTTGCCCTTCGGAGATTTCTCCCGCTAGACTCAAGTCGCTGCGTGTCACTCACATCCCAGCAGCCTCAACGTGGCAGCAGATGCACTGTCGCGACAGGGTACGCCCAGGGTCGGTCCAGCTGATTTGGGAATGGTTCGGCAAGGCATAGGTAGACCTATTTGCCTTCCGAGAGACCTGGCAAAATCCTGAATGAACAGACGCATGTCCCTCCCTTTATACTCGTATGTCCAGGGGCGGGACATGCAAATTCTGTCTGCCAATTTCTCATTGGCCTTTTCTCAAGTTCAGAGATGCGTGAGGCTCTCCATCAGGGAACGGAGGTTACAACAGTAACCTAGACGTTTTACATGCTTTAATACAGTGAAGAGGAATGCATATTTTAATAGGCTTTACCCCCAAACCCAAACCCTAAATGTAACCATCAGAAGAGTAAAATTATAATCTACAGCCTAATTTATACTATAGAAGAAGACAAAATCCTGGTCTGTGATGCTAATGACTCTGTTGACACAACACCGAACCAGTCATGCCACAGGAGAACAAAGTTAGCAAACTTAGACTGTTGCAAATATTTCTGGTGGGAAATGGTGCTTGTCAGAAATTTGACTGAATGGGGTTGATTTCAGGGTACATGAACTTTCACAAGCTACATATCGACATCTCGTGTTGCATGTTGCTTAAATTCATATGTAGGCACAATGTATAGTTGTCTACTAATTTGAAGCATTTAAGCATTAGCTTTTAGATCAAACGTTTTTAAAATGAGGTTAACCATAATTTGTCAATTGTGTCCAGTCTTTTGTCTAGTACTCTATGTGTTTTGTGGTAAGCTATGCATTCTATATAAATGAAGATTTATTTATTTTTTTCTATGGCTTTTACACAGCATTTCCACTCCTGTTTCCATCCACTTTCATATACATTAACTTTCTGTTTGTGGTTCTTGCTAAATCAACCGAAAACTCAGTCAGGCCACCATTTTTCACTCTCCTACCACAAACTCTTCACTTGAGATTTCATTTTCAACCAAGGTCTTTTTTTTTCTCGTTAAATGTCCATCAAAGGAAACCATGAAACATGAATTATTGAGTCTTCCCATAAAGAGTGACAGAGATGCTGATGGCTTCATCGTTTGATAAACCGGATGTAAATGCTGCTTATTTTTATACACTTTTCCCTATTTTGATGCAACAACCCTTTCTTGGTAGAAGTATGAGGAAGAGTGGCTCTGGTTTTAAACCTGAAGAATGGTAGTACCACACAAAATTTGCCATGGGAAGACCCAAAAACTGATAACAATCTGGTATCTTTGTGAAAAGACACTCACCCATTTATTAAATGCAAACAACTGAATTTTCATTGAGAAACATTAGGGGAGTCATTGGTATGAATGGATATGTGATCTCTGCAGGATTGGGGAGTCTGGAATTGGTGTATGCCTGATCTTGGTTGCATAAATGGAGAGATAGACAAAGCTCTGATACTCCCACACATTTTAGAGATACCAAGCAGACTTCCTGCTTTGATATGAGCTGGGGCATCAAAGGCTCAGTGAAAACACAGAAGATAAAAATACAAATCTTAAAATTACTCCATTGCTGGGGTTTAACATTAAACACATGTTTATGTAGTTACAATGTGAACATGCTCATATTAATCTACACCTGCAAACATACGCATATAACAGTGTACAACTAACACAACATATTAGCTCACTAAAATTAGTGGTGTTACTAACTTAACTATAGGACAACTTATCCAGTTACAAGCTAATTTAAGGCAGAAACATAATTTACGCAAGTCCGTGAACACAGATGTTTCTGGCTACGCAATCTTTATTTCATGTGCACTTGTGTTCCAAAATGTATGAGACTCAACACTACGTATGTACGCATTGGATCCTCAACGTTGCGGCAAGAGGTGCTGTAAAAGACTCTATGAATGAGTATGAACTCTCCACTTCAGCAGCAAGTTTTTTCTTTCAAGGTAACTACTGTCATGGCGGAGCAACAGTTTAAGGAGTATATTGCTGACCAAGTAAGTTATAGTCAATATATTTATATCAACTTACCTGGGGTGTGTTTCCCAAAATAATTGTTAGCCAGCTATGGTTGAAAGTTCCATTGTTTCTACATAGTTCACTGATTTTTCCAAAACTACTTTCCAACTAACATTATCAATCGGCTTTGCAAATTTGTGTGGTTAAAACTACTGCTCTTTACCTGTGGTTAAAAGAATCAGAATCAGAATGAGCTTTATTGCCAAGTACATTATTATATGGGGTATATACCAGTATTGCCATCGCCACCACCCTCCATCTGGCCCTCACCCACCTAGATAAAAAGGACTCATGCGTTCGAATGCTGTTCATAGACTTCAGCTCAGCATTCAACACAATAATTCCTCAGCACCTGATTGGAAAGCTGAACCTGCTGGGCCTGGACACCTCTCTCTGCAACTGGATCCTGGACATCCTGACTGGGAGACCTCAGTCAGTCCGGATCGGGAATAGCATCTCCACCACCACCACACTGAGCACTGGGGCCCCCCAGAGCTGTGTGCTCAGTCCACTGCTGTTCACTCTGCTGACTCACGACTGTGCAGCAATACACAGCTCGAACAACATCATTAAGTTCGCCGATGACATGACCGTGGTGGGTCTCATCAGCAAGAACGACGAGTCAGCATACAGAGAGGAGGTGCGGCGGCTAATGGACTGGTGTAGAGCCAACAACCTGTCTCTGAATGTGGACAAAACAAAAGAGATTGTTGTTGACTTTAGGAGAGCACAGAGTGACCACTCTCCGCTGTACATCGACGGCTCCTCTGTGGAGATTGTCAAGAGCACCAAATTCCTTGGTGTTCACCTGGCTGAGAAACTCACCTGGTCCCTCAACACCAGCTCTATTACCAAGAAAGCCCAGCAGCATCTCTACTTTCTTCGAAGGCTGAGGAAAGCACATCTCCCACCCCCCATCCTCACTACATTCTATAGAGGGACTATTGAGAGCATCCTGAGCAGCTGCATCACTGCCTGGTTTGGGACTTGCACTGTTTCAGACCGCAAAGCCCTGCAGAGGATAGTGAGGACAGCTGAGAAGATCATCGGGCTCTCTCTTCCCTCCATCAAAGATATTTACAAAAAACACTGCATCCGCAAAGCAACCAGCATACACACCCTCACACAAACTCTTCACCTTCCTGCCGTCTAGCAAGAGGTACCGAAGCATTTGGGCCCTCACGGCCAGACTGTGTAACAGCTTCTTCCCCCAAGCCATCAGACTCCTCAATACTCAGACACTGGACACACACACACACACACACACACACACACACACACACACACACACACACACATATGTCCTGAGTTGCATTTTAATTATTGTCACTTTATACCTGGCTGCTACCTCAATAACTGCTATGTGCATAGAACAATATCACATAGTATGTTATGTTTACATTTGGCATTTTTAGAAACTGTCATCTTTTTCCACTACTGTGTACTGGTCCGCGCTGCACTGTCTATCACTGTGCCTATTGTCCTGTTCATTTTTAGTAATTTATTGTACTGTCCAGTACTTTTTGCACACGTTTGCACATGCACTTTATATAGGTATGTTATTTAGTCTGTGTTTTATAAAAATACACAATAAGACAAAAAATATATATATTTATGTACAAATACAAATCAGTTATATACAGATGCAAGGGAATGTATGGCAGAAGAGGTATGGTATGTTGGATAAATATAAATAGACAAAGCTGTGCATTGCACATAATTATTGCTCAATGGGGCAGTTTTAACTGTTCATGTGATGGATAGTGTGGGGCTTCATTCAGGAGCAGGTTTGGTTATTAGCAATAATTAATAATTATCAAAGATTAATGTGTGTATGTGTGTGTAAGGAGAGAAGGCAAAATTGTGGCTCTCGTGGAGAGTTGCATCACGCAAGGTTTACGGCCAGAGAATCTGGCCATGAATGTGGGCGTAGAGAATGGTTAATGGTGTCTGCCCGTTTAGCATGTGTCTCCGCTGGTATGATAACCAAGGGACAAAGCTGGACTCTATCGCCAAGTTATCTGTTTGACAAATGTGTGTGCATGTATGTTTCTGAGGGATTGTGTGTGTGTGTGTGTGTGTGTGTGTGTGTGTGTGTGTGTGTGTGTGTGTGTGTGTGTGTGTGTGTGCGTTTATTACCAGAGAGAGAGAGAACAGTGTAATTGCACCAAAGCCGGTTTAGCGATCGTGGGAGAGACGGCAACCGTTAGTTTTATCACTCAGAGATGCGGTGAATGGCTCATAATCCATCCACCGCGGTCATTGGTTCTATAATGGATTCTTTAACCCAGTGTGCCAGTCTCACCCATGATGGCAGAAATGCACACGCGGCCCAATGTGGTTGGACGAAAACAAAGCAAATCTCATTCGTGGTAACAATAAGTTACAGTAATACCTTGAGTACTATTAGCAGCAATGAGTAGTCCGTAAACTGTACAGAAATAACTTTGATACACAAGAGTGTACAGTTCTGTCCTTTGTAGTCTTCTGATGTCTGATTTTATAGCTGAACCAAACCAGACAGTTATTGACTCAATGACTGCTGAGTAGAACTGTATCAGCAGCGCCTTTGGCAGGTTGAACTTCCTCAGCTGGCAAAGGAAGTACAACCTCTGCTGGGCCTTTTTCATAATGTCAATGAGGGTCTCCCATTTCAAGTCCTGTGATATGGTAGAGCCCAGGAACTTGAACAATGTTGGGGTGTTCCTCCTAAAGTCCACTATCATCGCCACTGTTTTGAGCGTGTTGAGCTCCAGGTTGTTTTGACTGCACCAGTGAGCCAGCCGTTCAACCTCTCTTCTGTATACAGACTCATCGTTATCTTGGATGAGGCCGATGACAGTAGTCATCTGCAAACTTAAAAGCTTGACAGAGGGGTCCTTGACAGTGCAGTCATTTGTGTACAGGAAGAAGAGTAGTGGGGAGAGCACACATCCCTGGGGTAAACCAGTGCTGAACTTACATGTGCTAGAATCTCACTACCTGCTGCCTGTCCATCAGAAAGCTGGTGATCCACTGACGGATAGGCGTGAGAACAGAGAATAGGTGTCATTTAGTCTGGAGTATAGCTGGGTCCACAAAAAGGATCCTTGCATATGTCCCTGGTCTGTCCAGATGCTGCTGGATATGATGCTATCCCATGTTGACTGCATAGTTCATAGTTCCATGTTAGTTTGCTGTGTGTACATCATTTCACTTCGCTGAGACTTCTATATATTTTATTCCATATACTGTATATCTTTCATTCTGTCAAGACTTTGACCATGTTTATGTGTACTTAAGAAAATGTCTTTAAGACAAGCTCTTTAAGGAGCGTTACTTAAACACGAATGAAGAAAAAGCATTTTATCACACATATATATGATAAAATATATGTGGCACATACAGCATATACACATATAGGCCTATTTCTTATTGCACATTCATTATAGAAACCCACATATTGTAAAGACATCCATGCATTCATTTTCCCAACTTTTTTCCCAACATCAGAGTTTTTCCATTTAAATTTTGGTCTGAGATATACCAGACAGTTAATCAGTCTGACATCAAGAGAAAGAAGACATGCTGTAAACTGGCCAGTGTTACATGTGCAATTTGTGAGGCTGTCAAATACTAGAGGTAATCAAGAGGACACCAGCTTTACAGCTCAGATATATCCCTCTTCCATAGACTTTTTCTTTAGACACAAGCACAAATCACACTCTGAATATCTCTCTCACCCTGACTTAACATCCAGTCAGAGAGCTCAGGAAAATTACTGCACTGGAGCAATCCCAGAAATGATTGATTCCAATCTGCATGGGTCAGGGTGTCTTTATGCTGGTTCTGTGCTTTGGTTTGAAGGCCAAAACTAAAAAAAAATGTAATGTGGTCTTTGGATAAGGTTTCACAAATATATCCCATCAACTGCGCAGTGCTGGCAGGCGCAGCAGACCAAAAGGTCGAGACCTTGGAAGGATGCGTCTCGCTGTGAAGTTTGGAGCGGATCTTGAGATTTCTGGCCCGAGATGGGCCACCCCATGCTGAGAAGCACAGCATAAAATGTGACTTTTATATCTTGATGGACTGTTGATGTTTTAAAACATTGTGAAAGTGAAAAAGAGGCAGTGATAAAGTTTCATGTGATAAAGCATTGAGAGTTGACGAAAGGATTTCAAGCCAAATGTAATCTTTATTTTTCTGTTTCTGTACAAAAAGCACGGGATCACAGGAAAAAACAAAATAAACAAAAAGGAAAAAAAAACATGCATTTATTTACAGCATGGTCAGAGAGACGAAAGGAAAGTAGAATACATCTCCCTATTTGAGTTCTAAAAACATTAATTAAACATTGTGCTTTGATATATTTAGATATAATATTTCATATTTCACAAAGATGCAGTACCTTTCCCCATTTCATGTGGAGTTCAACATTTCCAAAGAAGCCAGCTCTCTACGTCTATGACAAAAAAACGAAAAAAAAAAAAAAAAAAAAAAACACTTTCACAAGCTATTAGAAATTGAATGCAATGGATAGAAATGTGTGTTTATGTGTGTATATGTTTCCAGCCATGCTGGATCTCTGAGAAGTGTGTTCTCTTGTGAACTTTGAGAATAAATTCAGCTGTTTCTGTACAATAGGACACTGTCAAATTGTATTTCCTTTATGCCATTTGAGTCTAAACCCTGCAAGGATGAATGTAAATTAATTAGGTCACCTGTGATATAAAAGAGCTTTTCAGAAAACACAATTACATTTATATTCACTCACTCTCTTCGGGAAAATAGGAAAAACCATGACTGGAATATTAACATTACATTGTTTCCAAGTGGTCGCAGTAAGTGATATTTAGGTGTGTTAAACATAACCAAGAAACTGAATTTCTGGTAGTGTAACAATCTGTAATGATTACCAACAACATATTTTGTAATTATTTTCCACATTTTCCTTTCTACAACCTAAAACATTGCCGTTTTAAAAGTATTTATATGTATCATATCACAAGCATGTTCAAGATTGGAGCCAAAGAACATCACTCTGGTCCATATTATTTTGATTTGTGATTTGAGACATACGTTGTGTTGGAGCATATTCTATTTTAAGGCATCATTATAACCCCTTCTTTTATTTAATTTCACTGCTATTCCATTGAAATGTGGATAGCAAGTTGCTTGCAATATTATAACTACAGATTGCATAACTTGTGCATGTGTGTGCGACAGCAATAACAATACTGCCAGCAACACTGATGACAATGAATTGTTTCACGTCAAAACGAATTGCATGTGCAGTGCTGTGCAGGTTTGGACTTCTCTGATATGATCCATTTGGGAACATGTGATCCATTTATCATGTTGTGTATTCATCAGCACATCAGATGTGAGCATAGAAATGCTGACTTTTCACCAGTCAACACTACGTGGAGAAACAACAAATATCTAATGTAAAATAAATCTCACAAGGACAGAGAATTATTATGGAAACATTTTAGAAACATCAACAAAATCACATGATGAACGATAAGCCATTTCAGTTATCATGACCAAAGCAAAGAGTAATCAATCTGAAAACATACTGGTGCATATTTGAATACATTTTTCTTTTTTTTTTTCTTTTTTTTTTTTCTTTTTAGCATCATTTTCATCTGCTTGCTAAGATACATCGTTCTTTTAAGTGCCCCAACAAAAAGTGCATTAGGAAATAACTATGATCATACACATTTCACAAGAACACACAAGACAAGAGGAAGAACAAACACAAATGCTTTTTGCAAAAAGAAAACATTAAATATACGATTAAAAAAAAAGTTTGTCTTTTTTTACAAATGTGGTGGAGTTTTGCACCCTGCTTTTAAAAAACAGGTGTCCTGGTCATGTCCAGACCTTTTTTTTTTTTTTTCATTGTCATTTTTGTTTTTACAAAAAAATTGTAATCCCTTTAATTTTTCGCTCTTTTTACAATATCTAAAATGTATTAAGACATCAAATGTGTTGACACAGATATTTGATACTATTAATTAGGCCTAACTCACTGGAGGAATCCCAAAACAAACTTTATAAATACATACAAAAAAGCACAATAAGAAGTTCAACAATAAGTTTGATGAAATTGATTAAAACTGCAGAAAACATTCCTGGCTTAAATCTACCTATCCATACACCTGGAACTACACTGGAACTACAGAAACAGTATGTTTAAAAATGACTGACATCCATCCATCTTGGCTGGAGTTTTTCCATCTGGGATCGTTTTGTATTTGTGCATTACTCGGTTTATTTGATTCCCACATTGATTGAGGTCACCTGCTGTCCATTTTACTTGGATGGTAAAAATAAAAAAAAAGTCAACTACAATTACATTGATGTAAAAAAACAAAGACTTTACATTTCGTAAATAGGAATGGATAATTTTTGATTGGCATTACAGTCCCAGTCCCATCTGATTGTGTTAGATTGCTCCTGTGATATAGACTCTTACCATTGAAACAAGAAAGACTTGTGAATTGAACAGAGAGTGGCCAAGCAAAGAAAGGACTGACCCCGTAGTGGGAAGCCCCTTTCCATTTCAAAACCCCAGCTCGTAGTTCACATTGTGCTAATCTCGTGAATATCCTTTTCCTGACAGCTTCTCGGCTTCTTGCTCAAAATGCCACCTGCAGCTGTGGGTATGGACATCAGTGTTCTCAAAGTCACCAAGGATGATGTTGTATAAGGCAATCAAACACAATCTATTGACATTTCAGGACAAGAGACATTTTCAGGCCAGGTACACTTAATTTTATTTTATTATTATTATTATTATTATTATTATTATTATTATAGGTGTCGATGATCATTTTGGGCAGCTCCTCGTACGATTGGTGATGTTTGATAAGAAATTGTCAGACAGGTATGGTGAGCCAGTGAGTTTTTTGTGGGCTTAATGAAGCCTTGAGTAGTATCAGGATCCTATTCACATGGGAGGGACAATCAGGCCGGCCATAGCTGGAAAAGTAGAGAAACAAATGTCAACCAACAATAACAAAGACAGTTGACCTAAGATATGTTGACATATGACATGACAGTTGACAGTTGAATACTGAATCACTTTGTTGCCATATTTGGACTGGACTGAGGATATACTGTGAATATACTTCATATGCTTTGAGAGAATCCTTACAGAACTGGCTGAGCAATAGTGAGTATTTTTGTGGTTTCAGAAGTGAGGTCATGAGAGTAACAGGACGAGAAGCCTTTTTCAGTCAAAATAATTGATGTATTTTCAATCTTAAAAGCTTAAATTCTTACTATTTTACACAAAAATGATGTAACAGATTTAATATCCTGCTATATTAACTTAACATTTTAGAGAAATCCAAGCACCTTAAAAACAAAAGCAGCAATATTACTAAGTGCAATATCAGCATTGTGCTGTAGTCCAAAAGTCCAGTAAACGTGCTTTATTGCTGTAAAAGCAACCAGCCCGAAGCATAGAAAGTTATGGATCAACTTTGACCTCAAACATTTAGTGACTCGTTTTTTATTTCTTTGTGACACGTTCAAGAGGAGGATCTTTCCCCCGATTGGCTCAGAGGCAGGAGAGGGGTGGGGTGCTCACCCTGTAGACTGCTCCCATTGGTGCCGGTGCAGGTGGGGGGCGGGGAGGTCTGTGGCCGGACGACAGGCGCGAAGGCGCTCTTCTGTTTGACTGCAGAGATCATATGGACAGGAGAGAATGAGAAAGGGCCCGCAGACAGAGAGATGGAAGAAGGGATGGATGAAGAAGAGGAAGAGGAGGTGGCATGAGGTTCCAATAGAGGGCTGGAAGGGGTGACTGAAACAGACACACACACAGAGACACACACCCGCGCACACACACATAAAGATGCTTGTGAGTGAGCAGGTGGTTATGAGGGTCATGCCGACTGTTAGTTTGTGAGGGTTAATTGAAGGGAAGGGGCAATGGTTGAGGCATTATGGGAATGAAAAAGTGTGCTACCTGCATGGCAAAGTTGATCCATAACTTAGAACTCTTGTGGATGATATCATATTTAGGTCATAGCACTACACATTTGGCCCTTATTTTTGTGCAGTTTTCGCAGAAATACCAACATAAAATATTTTTTTTTCATTCACACAGTGACACGTAAAGCATGCCAGAAGACAATGCTACCAGGACATATAATAGCCGATACATTTTACACTAGCCAATGACCTGAAGCAACCAAATTCTTCCACCTGGTACATGTTACTCTAGAAACATGTTACTATGCCTCCATTTTTGCTAAATTATATTTACTTGGCTCGTTGCATGTATTGCAGCAGTTTCCTATTGAAATGAACACTAGAGGTGCTAAACAACAGTGACTTTTATTCCCATGCACATAAAGATTATTTAAAAAAATTTGATTGTTAGTAAACACTTCCTTTTCACCCTGCATGTTCCTCAAACAATGCATGACATCAAAACACTTTTACTATAGTGCATGAGTTGTAAGGCAATACATTTTAACGTTTGCAATACAGAACCAACAACATTTCCAAGCGTGTTTGTGTATTAAATTGTGGTAGCATAACTAATCTGCAAAGGTCTGGAGTGCGAGTCCTAAAGAGCATTGATACACGTGTCGAAAGTGTCATAGAAGCACCACAAAATGACATTTTTTCCTTCAGCGATTGTGTTTTTCATCTCACATGCTTTTATGATACTATCGGTTATTTTACGTTCAAGGATAAGGGTGGGGAGGTAGGCGTTGTTGATTGAAAGCTCTATAGAAATCTATTTAGTCACCATTTCACCTCGGAAATGCCATAATACATGTAATAAACCATGTAATATAATTTAGCAAAGATTTCGCCACAGTAACGTTTTTCCACAAGATCAGGCTCATATTCTTGAGTAGAAAGCTTGAGCTTTCACACCAAACTAGAGTAAAACCCACAGAATTATTGAATGAATTAAATAAATTCCAATTCAATACTCTTGCCAACTTGTTAGCCATTTTCATAATGAATGGAAATCAAACCTGCCATGACAGCTTTGCACAAAGCTTGGCCTGCCAAATAAGTGCCAATCACACAGGATACAGCTGCAATGTACTGAACATATGAACAGTCTTGTATAGTAACCCTGGTATACTGTAAAGCAAGAGGACAAGAGCATTTTTTTTTTATTGTTTTACAAATAGCCCTGGTTCCGTAAAAGACGTATCTAGATGAAGTTGCAGATAGAAAGCTGAATATTCTGACCACAGTGAGGAAGCAAGTGTGTGAGTGAGTGGCATGGAAGTTTTGTTAATGTGTTAGACATGAAAGGAGATGAAAAATATGAGCGATCGTGGAGTTAGTTCTGATGGAGACATTCACAGGGAATGGTACAGCAGACAGACAAGACTCTTTCCCTCACAGAACACGCAAAGTCTAACACATAACCTCAGTGATTCTTTTATAGATAGCCACATGATGTCAACAGAGTTCCCGCTGATTATAATTGTGATATTAACTTTGACACTGACAATAGTCGAATTTATCTGAGATTGTAAAATCCGACAAATCAACATCCAAAACATGCTCTGATGAGTCAAGGTGAAGTGTGTAATTTTTGTGCCACTAGTGTCACGAAATGGAATTGCAAAAATAATGACCATTTTCAAACAGCTTTCCCCCAAACACTCCCCCAATCTTCCATTTGTCAACAAAGAAATAATCATGCCATAACTCGCACCATTGGTTAAGGCAATGTTTCTTTGTTTGGCTGGTTGGGATGCTCAAACAAAAAGAGTTTTGATCTGCTCATCAACTTGAATGGCTCACTTAAAACTGTCTCTGCATATTTAAGGAATAATCCAGGTTCAATGCAAGTTAACCTCAATTGACAGCATTTATTTACCACAAAAAATACTTTTGACTCATTCCTCAATTATTTTATTTTTTGATTTTCTCCCCTTTTTCTCCCCAATTTGGAATGCCCAATTCCCAGTGTTCTCTAAATCATTGTGGTGCCTCCGCGTCTTGAGTCTGTCAATCCGCGCATCTTATCACGTGGCTTGTTGAGCGCACTACCGCAGAGACATAGCATGTGTGGATGCTTCACGCTATTCTCCGCGGCATCCACGCACAACTCACCACACCCCCCCCACTGAGAGCGAACCACATTATAGCGACCATGAGGAGGTTACTCCATGTGACTCTACCCTCCCAAGCAACTGGGCCAATTTGGTTGCTTAGGAGACCTGGTTGGAATCACTCAGCACACCCTGGATTCAAACTAAGGACTCCAGGGGTGGTAGTCAGCATCTTTACTAACAGAGCTACCCAGATCCCCAATTCCTTATTTATTTAAAAAGAAAAAAAAAGCATTGTGGTTACAGTAAGGCATTTACAATATAAGTGAACATTGCCTGTCCATGAACGCTAAAATGCACATTGTTTTAAATTTATAGCCACGAGAATTAAACATTTTATGTGTTAACATGATCTCTGATAAAATTGCTTACTAAACATTTTTGTGTACAGTTACTGTATATCCACTTCGTTGTCATGACGACATGATGCCAGTAAACCCCGTAATCTTTCACAAAGTTTTTTACACTAAAATAATGTTTACACATATAATGTTTACATCTTGTTGCTATGCATTTGAAACAGTGAATATTTTAATTATAATGGACTAGCCCCATTAACTTAAATGGTAAGTGCAATACTGCAACCACAATTTTCCCTTTTTATTTATTTTTTATTAAATAAATGAGAGATGAGTCTAAATGTTTTGTGGGTATCAACATTATGCCACAAATACTGAGCATCACTTCTATTGAACCAAGGAACATTGCTTTAAGCTTGAATAGAAGAAATTTCTTGTAACATCGAAAAATGACACACTTCACCTTTAACAACCCTACTGAAATTACCAGCTTAGACCACTGTGATGAATATTCAGGCTGGTTTCTGCTGGTTTGGTGCTAGTGATTCAGCATAGCCATGCTGCAAAACTTAACTGGTAAGGCTAGTCGACCAGCATGATCTTTCTGGTAAAGAACCACAATCTTTCTGGTAAAGAAGGTTGAGAATGAAAATTCTTGCTAGTTAAGCTAGCTAAGAAGCCTGATGACCACACCAGCATCACATGCAGGGTTACCTGCTCCCAAAACAGCAGGGACATTTTCAGCAGGGAAACTGTAGGAACTGTTATCGTGCAATGTAGTTGACCAATAAGAGACTCACTTGCGTAAGGAGAGTTGGCAGCAGAGCCATTGAGGAAGCTGGGGGATCCAGGGACTCCCAGGTTGGTCATGCCGGCTCCGTAGCCATTCATGGTGGATGTGATGGTGTTGTAGTTAGACTGCTGGGGTGTGGAGCTCGGCACGTACCCACGAGGAGACACGCTGTTTGAGTTGCGAGAGTAACCTGGAAAACAAGACATTGCGACGGGTTAAAACCTCATGAGTTGTTGCTCAAATTGTAAGTAATAAAGCACTTGATGTGATTTGTAGATGTTGCAGTTGGACTGATGTGTGTCTGTAACACCTCGTGTTTGTGTTTCTAGTGGGTAGGATTCCTCTGTAAGTGTGAGAAACTCTTGAAGACGTCTGGTGGTTATAAAAGCACTCAACCAAAACTTTGTCCATGTTTCCATTAAAGCAGCAGAGCTTGCAGTGTGTGTATTTTTACATGTGTAAGTGTTTGAGAGAGAATGGGAAGATGTGTCATTGCTGCCACACATCTCATGATCTCATGAAAATTATGAAACATTTTTGGCAACATTTTTGCTAAATGACATTAAGTGGTTCATTAACAATACTGTATCATGGCAGATCTGAGGTGAAATTTCCACTGTGTGGCGCTAAAATCATGTTACATGTTCTGTAAAACAGATGAGGATTTTAAGGTTAACGTATAAAGATTTAAATCAACAAAAGCAAACTCGACACTCTAATCTTAAACCTTAACCTGTTCAACAGTGTCATAAAAGCGAATTGCTAATCTTACTTTATGCACAGCTTCATTGCACTTGAATTAATACAAATATTAAAATGTATCACCTCACAAGTCATGCACTATAGTAAAAGGTTTTTGTTGTCATAAGATCACACTGTGTGAGGAACAGAGCAAAAAGTAGGGCAATCTGCCATTTTACTGGTAATTTGCTTGACAGAGAATAAAAGTCATTCAACGAGCCATGTACAAAACAATTTAGCAAAAATGGTAGAAAAATAGGTAGAGAAACCTGATTCTATGAGACAAGGTTGGCTAATATTTTTCTAAGCTATTTTAGCTAATGTGCTGTCAATGGACTCCCAAAACTAAAGTGTAAAGAGAGAGTTTTGAATGCACTTGGCATCCATCCTTATCCACTCTCTGGACATTAAGCCTAATTTGCTGACCAGATCACAATTAAGAGAATAGTAGAGAAAATATTAACTCAAAGTTTTCAATATACAGCCTTAGACAAACTTATGAGTGTGTGCAGTACTCTTTACACGTCTGAGCCACATGGGTATCAACATGTCTGCAATCATACACCATACAGATAATAGGTTGCAAATATTGTTCATCAGCATAGAGCTGAAGTTGGTTAAGCCAGGGGGTGTGTGTGCTTCTTTTATAAATAAACTGTGTTCCTATGTGTTTTGATGAGCTGCAGGAGAGAGGTGATGTTTTTGTAAATCAGTTTGCAACTTGTAATTAGAACTCGAAACAATAATTAGTTTGACGGATGAACGAGAAGTGCAGTTTAACTGAATTAAAGCCTGCTGTAGTTGCACTGCATACGAGCATTAGGTATGGAATGCAATATTTGTATGATGGCTAACGGCCCTTTCCCATGACCTCATAGATTCCTGTAGGTGTTCTATTCCTGTGTGAATGAGGAAAACAGATGAGAGGAGAAGGGGATGAATGCTAGAAGGAGAGAAAACAGAGAGGTGTCAAGGGAATGAGAGTGTCTCTGTCTTTCTGCGTCTCTCTTTCTATAATATAAGGAGAGTAAATTCCCACTTCCTGTCTATGAGTGACAGAGCTGGTGGGTGAAGAGAAACATGGCTTGATGCTGTGGATATTGAAAACACACTCATGCATGGAGATGCTCATATACATATGCCAAGATGCACACATGAACTCCCATAGGAAAGAAAATGACAAATGAGGTCTCTTTAAAATCTAATTTTTTTAGTAATCTGGTAATCTCACTTGTGTCTCTTCTACAACAATGTCTTAAACCAACCTGGGATGAATTTCCCAAAAGTATTTTTAGCCAACTATGGTCAGAAGTTCTATTGTTACCAACATAGTTCAACAATTTAATGTTTCCGTAGTTCTTACATTCGCAAACAGAATCGCAAAGATGTGAGGTTTGAACTACTGCTCTTTACCTGTGGTTAGAAGCATAGTTTCTTGTTAGTATGCTGTGTGGACATAATTTGACTTTGCTGGGGCTCTTATATCTTTCATTTCATATTTATCTTTCATTCTGTCAAGATTTTTACCATGTCTACATGCATTTAAGAAAACAGCTTGTTCTGAGGTTTTGCAGTAAATGTCTGAAAATATTCTGAAAACTCACTTAGACGTGAATGCATCCGTTTAAGGGATTAAAAGCTGTTAAGAGAAAGACACTCATCCTCTGTCGGAGAACACTGCTTATGTGTCCATGCTAATGAATAAGTGAAGTTCTTACATGTTTTTGAAGAGTGTGCATGTGCGTAAGCGCATCGGGGGAATCCCAAAGTCTGATGTAAAGGGCATCTCCACTCTTGCAGTGCAATGCATCTGTCAAATTTACAGCTTTCGTGTCTTCAGAAACTTTCACGCATAATACGTCTTTCTGGCATAGTTGTAAATTAGCTATTATAATTTGATATCCGAAGAAGTTATTCTATACTCTCCCAGCATAACGTTATTACTGGCAGCTCTGTATTGTTGAACCAACATTGTTCGAATGATGAATGTGACATACTACGGTTTCGGGAAACAGAGGTGACTAACTTATTACTTTCTCCAACAATGCATGGTACTATGGTGGTTAAGCAGTGAGTTGTATGGGAAATGCAACCCTGGTCTCATAGAATCTTGCTACTGTATCATCATTTTTGCTAAATTAATTTGACATGGTTTGTTGTACATACAGTATTGCGGCAGTTTCCTGGTGAAATGAACACTAGCCATTGCATGTTTACATCATATTTGCTTTTTTATGATACTATAATTTAAGTTTAGATTTATTTATTTTTAAATGTTGCCATAGTCACTTAACTTTATCAGGCTAAAACTCTAAAACTATGCTCAGATTTGCCAATATGTCAAAGTCAAAAGTCAGAGATTTTTTAAAGACCAAATTCTTCTGTGGTGTTATATACACTTTAATTTTAAATCTCTATATTCTTACTATGTGTCAGATTGGCTCATTTGTTAATATTATAATATCTCCCAAGGAATTTTAGAAGACAATTCTGAGACAAAGTTGATCCTTAAATTAAATGTTCATTAAATTAAATAAAAAGTACTATTTTAATTATTATAATATAAATTAAATTCACTCGGCAAAATCTTTTATCCCAAGCAACTAAAAGTACAAGATTGTTTGTTTTCTGGGAATGAAACTTATGACCTTGTGTAATGCCATGCATTTGAAGAGCAAATTAACCCAAATGTGTGCATACTTTGCACTTGCAAACAACATGTTTAATTCTTATAACGCTGTCATCCTGAGTCTTTCAGCTCATTCACAGCCTGCGCACCTCACACTTTTCTAAGGAGTGACAGGGAGTGTGTACACATACAGACACATACATAAACATGTGTCATTCATATAAACAGGTAAAGTTGAGTGGCAGTTTTGAGTGATGTGGGTGAAAGGCTTCCCAAAACACAGTCATGTGATCATCATGTACAGAACTGATGGGTGCATGTGAAGCCCACCAAGAAACAGACGAATAGATCCAGACCCAGACTAAGAGCATGTGTGTGTGAGTATTTAGAGTAGCTTTGAGTTCAATTATCAGGCTCTGCAAGTGTTTAATGTAATTCCATTTAAGAAAAGAAAAGAAACTTAACACGCACACATCCACCAACCTTGGTCTGCCTGGGCGGCCTCAGAGATGTTGACGGCGAGCTGGCTGCTGAAAGAGTTAACTCCCATCATGCCCGAGTGGGCACTGGAGCCCGTCAGCGAGGGCAACTGGTTATGGCTCCGTGGCACACTGTAAAGTGCCTCTGTCAGGTCTGCTGCACGCTTTAAAATGATCTCCTGATCGAGACAGGAAAAAGAGAAAGTGAGAGAAAGAAAAGGTATTGAAGTAATACAAACCACAAGAGACATATAAAAACAGGATATAGAATATACCCCCTCAAAAAAATCTGATCTGAAATTTTTCATCTCAGTTTCTCTTGCTATTCACCCTGTGCTCTTCTAACATTTACAGTTTTACCATGTCTGTGTACACATTACATTAATATGCAGTTATTACATATTAGTTACATTGTAATAGTGTTTAATAAATGTGTAGTTACATGTAATATGTTAGTAATAGGCATATTTGTACTTTTGTACATACATAGAAACCTGTAATGTAAAGTGTGACCAATATATATAATACATAGTTGATGTAATTTTGCTAATTGTGTATTTATAATGTACAAATTATAAGCTGAATTTTCATGAATTTTTATACCTGATTGTTATGGGGCATCCCATACAGTGCCTCCACCAGGTCTGCTGCCCTCTTCAGCAGTACCTCCTAAAAACAAACAATGTAATAAAACAAATATTTAAAAAATTATGTGATGATGTGAGAATTTATCATTATTATAATATTAGACTAATATTATTATTATTTATATACAATTTATATATCAATATTTACTGTGAAAGGCCCCCAAATATACATGTTGTATTAAATAATAATGAAAAGAATTAATAAATAGTATAATTCAGATAATTCAAATACGTTAATGATGTAACGTATTTGCATCCATTGTGGCAGCAGAGAAAATAAATATTTAGACAGTAATATTGTTTATTTCCATATCATTGAACATAACTCTATTATTGGCAGAATTCCATTTGAGCTATTTTTATTTGTTGATCTGTTTACTCATCATTTGCATTAGATGGACGCATTTGGAGTGTCTTATTTTAGTTGCGTCGCATCTCAATAGATTTCAGCATTTTTAGTCATAAGCGCTGTGTTTTTTGGAAGCTTTGTCAAGTTACACACAGTTTAAAACTTGAAAAGCAGGATTCCTGTGTTCTGTTTTGCTCGGTCCAGCACTCTTTGAACGCAAAGAGCATCTTCTGTGGAAGGCTTTGCTGTCTGCTCTCGTTGGTTTGAAGAGGCACGTTGCCTGCACAGCTGGAGTTGCGCTGACTGCCCCCAACTGCCCAGAATCAGTAGTACAATAAGCTTAAATTGCTCTGATGGTAGGAACATTCCTTATTACGGAATTTACCTACGGGTTAGGGGCTTCGTAAATTGTGTTAATATATTTAACTTGTAATATTTCATAGAATTAATTGCACTAATCATTTTATTAGATAAATAAATAATTAACCATTATTAAAGTTTCACCAACGTTATTTAATTTATCTAAGTAATACATGTGTTCTAAAAACTAAACATGTGATGAGGCAGACAGAAAGAAAAAGCTGTCTGAATCTCATTTACACCAACCTGTCACATACACACATATGTACACACGTGTACACACAGAAACACACCCAACCTGTGCCAAATCACACAAGCAGTGATCCAGGGCTGTGATCCTTTCAGAATGTACACATATGCTCCACTCTCATTCTTCACACATTGTGTGTGACTGTGGTTTTTTTGTGTGGGTGTGTGCTATTTTGTAGTGTTCCTGTGAAAGTCACACATCTCCGCTGGCCTACAGACTCCTATTCTGGACATGAATACAGCTTTAAGAGCTTCGTATGCATAATTATTTTCCATCTGGTTCATCTGTACTGAATTAACTTCTAACATTTATCAACTCACTACACTTTCCCAGCTGTTCATCCCCTTTTAAAGATGCCATTGAATCAAAACTGACTTTATTTACTTTATTAATAATTGCCCCTGGTCTTATTATGCACGAATCATCAATATTGCAACAGGGGAAAAAAATTAAAATTCTGTTTGCAATATATAATTTTCCATAAAAGCTTCCACTTCTGAAACAACTTTTCTAGAAAAATCAATAAGACTGCAGGAACAATAATATTAACCAATAATCAGCGGTAGGAGTAATCTAATTACAAATTAATTAATTACTGTAATCTATTTCACTTTTTAGTACAAAAATTATTGCAATGCATTACATTTTAAACAACTGTAATCAGATTATAGTTACAGATAAATTAACAATTTTATTTAAATTTTATATAACAATATTATTTGCAGAATACATGTAAAACATGAATGATGTAAAGTATGTTCTAATTACTAAATGTTTTAGATTTTATTTTTTTTAGATTTTATTTAAGTAAATTTAGTAAAAGAAAGTCAGTAATCTGATTACAACTTTAGAGAAGTAATTAGTCATTTGTAGTGGATAACCTGAATAACGCCAATAATATCATAGCTTAAACTGTAAAAATCTTAATAAATGAAATCAAGTCCCAAACAAACAATTTACATTTTCCCAGCTGAATATTATATTTCTTCGAAAATAAAAAATATCTATTTAAAATAAGTTAATTGGGTTGATAATGCATGTTGTTTTGAATAAATAAGACATAATAATCAGATAAATGCATTCTCAAGATAGTACTATCAAACTATCAGAAGGGAAATCTCTCACATACACACACAGTGTTCAGAGACAGAGAGAGGTAGGGGGTGATACAGAAGAAATCAGAGCTGGTATTATGGCAGCCTCTACTGGAGGTCCCCGGGGTATTACATTGAGACAAGGTGTGGGCCTACCAAAACACACACTTCACATGACTGTATGGGGAGGGAAGAGAAAACAAAGCAATAGAGAAATATGAAAGTATAAAGACAGACAACACACTGATCCAAAGAACTGAAGATGCAGTTAACCTGCAAGAGACAATACAACATATCACGATAAAGTGGCACAAAAAACTCCAGGTTGGAGACAGTGAACAGGACAAAGAGAGTTAATGGTAAAGCAATTGTAAATCTCAGGACGAGAGGCAAAGGAGAGAGATATAGACAGAAACAGCAATGAAAGATAAGCAAGGGGGGAAAGGGTTGGAAGAAAACAAAGGAAAAAGAATCTAGGGAGAGAGAGAAGACAGAGGAAGACAAAGTGAAGGAAATGTGCACAAATAAAGTGAAAAAGAGTAAGTGAGTGACTGAAAGAATGAGAAAGTGATTGCGAAAGAAAGAGGAGGGAAGAGAGGGAACGAGCTGAAGAGAGGGAGTTTGAGTTGTTTTGTTTTCTTAAGAGTCACCAAGAGGCAGCTGCGGTTGCCTACAAACCTGTGATTACTGTACTGTGAGAACAACAGCCTGACTCTGTACACGCACACATGTTTAGCTGCCTGTACAAATGGGGTCATCTTATTGACTTCTATTGTTCCTAAATTAAGAAATTATTTTGTTCTTTAATTATAATTACCAAATACGAACCCTAGCCTTACATATACATATATATATACACACACACACACACACACGCGCGCACACACACACACACACACACTACTGGTCAAAAGGTTGGGGTCACTTACTTATTCTTTATTATAATTTTTCACATATTAGAATAACAGTAAAGTCATCAAAACTGGAATAACATAAATGTTACTATGGGAATTATGTTCTGACTGAACAAAATCCAAAACTGTCTTATATTTTAGCATCTTCAAAGTAGTCACCCTTTGCCTAGAATTTGCAGATACACTCTTGACATTTTCTCAACCACCTTTTGAGGTATCACTCTGGGATGCTTTTTAAACAGTATTGAAGGAGTTTCCATCTATGTTGGGTACTTATTGGCTGCTTTTCTTTATTATTTGGTCCAAGACATCCATTTAAAAAAAAAAAAAAAATTGAGAAAATTTTTGTTTTGTAATGAAATAAATTAATATGGTGCCACAATTATGTTTTTGTCTACAAAACGAATTTCAAACATTTAAGCATACGCCTTCAGATCAAAAGATTTTTAAGATCATAAGAAACATTTCAGGCAAGTGTTTCAGAACATTTGACTGGTAGTTTATATACAGTATATATAGTTTATTAAAGGGTGTATTAAAAATAACAGCCTTTTGGGACATCCTAAAATTAAAAAAAAAAAAAAAAACTTGTATGGCTTTATTATTAATAGTAGCAGTAGTAGTATTAATATTATTATTATTATTATTTATAAAGAAGATGCAATTAAGTGTCTTTATGAGCTATTTTCATTTAAAATGCACCCACTAAAATACACAAATATAGCTCAATACTTTAAAAAAATTAAATAAAAACGTAAAAAAAATTCTGGAAGCTCTCAGATTGTTAATTTAGTATACTGTAAATACTGTATGTCATGCAAACATTTGCAGCACCTGCATCGTTGATGTGCATCTCTTTATGACTGCTTTATGCCAGACTGCAAGGCCTATATGATTTACCAGAGAGCCTGAAAGTTATTTGACAGAGTTTCTGAATACACTGTTGAAACTGCTACATTTATGATGGAGAACAACAGTGGCTTTAAGATTACAGACTAAGAGAGGCTGAGGAAACCACCAAATATTCTGATGTTCTTTGGAGTTGAACTTTAACAGCTCATTTGGGACTTTGTTCCTCTGGCAAGTGAGGATTCAGGGGCATATGGAGATGGGGGGGGGGGGGGGGGGCTTTTAGGCTTCCTCCTTTCCTCCTCCTCATCCTCATTAACTTGCATTTCCCATGACAAAATATGACCTTAAGACTAACAGTCCTCCCCCAGCCAATCAGCTATGAGCAGTAACGATCCTCACAGATGGCTCAAGTCAATGACAAACACAGGGCGAGAGAGAGAGAGAGAGAGAGAGAGAGAGAGAGAGAGAGAGAGAGAGAGAGAGAAGAGACCTTATGCAATGTTGCTTTACCATTTAATTTAATGCATTTAATTTATTTATTCAACATTTACATTAGTAGTACTCTGATCAGTTGTAGCTTTAAACCTCATTTTCAGAAAATAACAGTACATAAGAAAAGATGGGACATAGTGCAGGTATAATATAATGTCCTTAAGGATGAGGGAGCATCTTGAAGTGATCTTGAAAAACACACATACTGTACACCCACATTCCTTGATGGCAGGTGTCCAATCACCTTTTATTCTGCTGATTATTTTTACTATTGTAATTAAAGTTCAAAAGACTGCAGTGAAAATAATAGTAATAATAATAAAATAATAATAATAATTATTATTATTAATGAAAACAAAGTGTATTAATAATGTTCTTAAAATTAAATAAATGCATAACTGTATTATTATTAATTAATTTGATTTAATTAATCAATCTTATTTTGCAAGAATAATATAATGCTCTGTTTTATACAGTTTATTAATATACAGTGTATTTGTGAGTTAGTGTGTATGAGTTGGCATTAAGTGCTTTTGTCTGATCACTAAAAAATAAAAGTATTTCCTGTTTTACTGAATGTCTGGTCTTCAGTTACTTCTTTAGGATATCCCTTTATCATAAATGCTCAGTCCTCCCTCCCTTTCTCTTCCCATCTGTACGTGTCTCTGTGGTTTGTTTCTCCCCTGCTCTCTCGCCCGATGCTGTCCAGGTATGGGGCTCTTGTTCCAGGCTGCCTGCCCACTGCAGTTCCCTGTGTCTGGCCCCAGTCGCCAAACATGTCCCTGGTTCAACAGCGCTCTGCCATCTACACCCAGTGGGCAATCTGTCACCAACATAGCATTGGCACTGGCAGAACACCCCTCTCCCACTCTCTATCTGTCTCTTTCTTTTTCATACCTTTTTTCTCCTTTGCTCTACTCTCTTGTCCTCTCTTCCCTCTGGCCACGGCACAGTTCATTAATCTCCATTATAAAACAGAAGTTAGTTAATGTCTCTGATGCTTGCTGACTACGACACCCTGCAACGGGCCCTTTGGCACAACACAAACACACAAACACATGCACTAGTGCAAAAGCACACGCACATGTGCTTAGCTTTTCAAAAAACACACCCATATACCCATTCACAAATATATACTCGATCGCTAGCATATAAATACATAATCACATACTGTACACACATACACACATTTACTTATCTAAATGAGGACATATTGTACAATAGACTGCCTTTATTTACCACAAATTATAATTACTATAGACAAAGCCTAACCCTAACCCTAAAGCCCAAAAAGAAAAAAAATAGTCTTTTTAGACTTTTTAAAAACATATTTACTTAGGAATGGCTTTTCCAAATCTGGACACCACCCAGATGACCCCAAAGGGAGGTTTGGTCAGATTTAGCAGATTTCTGGAGACAGTTTTGCTAGCTAAGTATGTACACACACATCTTGTGCTGTGTATGCTGACCAGAATTGGTATGCATTGTTTATTTGAGAAATAGAAGAAAGTGAGGTGTATAGAAAAAAGGAAAGTGAAAGAGAGAGTGAGAGAGAGAGAAGCATAAAATGGCTTAAAACAGACAAAAGGTGAATAGACTGTACAGATCTGCTCTGTGGTTTAGCTTTACTTTATTATTTATGTGCCGTCTACAGAAGCACCGGCGGCTATTTTAAACTCGCACCCCTTCAATTCTCTACAAACTATTTCACATCACACTTTCTCTCCAAAAACAAAAAGTCCTGCACATTCCCTCTTAAATTAAGTCTGCCAGCACAAATCAGGGCTGCGTTCCCTGTAGTCAAGGTGCTCTATAACCTCAATATCACTTCAAGGCTCAATTCTCACTTTCTTGAACCCCTAATGAAATGCAATCAATGATTGATAAGGTGGCAGTTGCCCTCTAGTAGACCCACTGATGATTACAGCCGGCCGTCCCGAGCACCTGACCCCGCTCTTGGCTCCAGAGGTGTGCCACCTGGCCCTGGGAGAGACAGGCACCGGGCCTTTTGTCTTATTAGCTGACTGTTGAGTTGTAAAGATCTGCCGCCTGCCAGGCATATAATTAGTCATCCTGTGATCTTTATTACTCTAGGGTGGTGGTCTTTCTTACCAGAATTCCACTTTGACACCCTCTCTTCCTCACCCAGGACCCCCAGGCACTGCTGGGGATCAGGTAATAGGACCTAAAACAGGGTCCCTTGCATCACAGGTTAAGGACGAGGCAGGAGTAGAGAGGGGTCTCTCTTGTGCTACTAAGAGGACTGTGAGCAAACTTCCGCTGTGCCAGAAGGTGAAGAAATTTGGTTGCTTCATACATTTGTTTATTTGCAACGCCTTTAGCAAAAAACTATTTGTAATCAAAAACTAGAGATGTCATAAAATATTGATTTTTGATCGGTGAGTTAGTTTAGCTATATATTTTTACGGCATCAATTTATTCAAATTAGCTAACATTTAAAATAAAAGCCAAATTTGCATGCTTTCCAATTCACTCAGTTGTCCTCTGTTTAAGAGACTGGTGTAATAGCATTGGAAGACCATAAGAGGTTGATATAACATTTACTGAAGCTGGTCACGGTCACGATAACACAATCGCGCACACAGGACGAGCTAAATTGGCACAGATGGCAGTCCAAAATTACAAAGGCTTTTGCACTTCTTAAAGAATGAACAAAGTGAGTTTGTAGGTTAGTGAAACTGGTGCAACTGCACATCTATTATGCAATGTCTCTGTATGTAGCACTGAATTGGTATTTTATTGAAGCTGTCAAATCACTAAAAGACATACTAGTTACTGAAAATACATTGTGTAGGCTGTATGAAGATACTTATACACAATATATCATCCAGTTATTCTAGGCAGCCATATCAACCTGCTCTTGACTGGTTGCCCACTAAAGTTAGGCAGGGTTGAGCCTGGCCAGTACCTGAATGGGAGGCCTCCTGGGGAAAACCAAAGTTGCTGTTGGAAATGGTATTAGGGAGGCCAGCAGGGGGTGCTCACCCTATGGTCTGTATGGGTCCTAATGCCCCACTATAGTGACGGAGACACTATACTGTAAAAAAAAAAAAAATCACTGTCTTTTGGATGAGACTTTAAATGACCATTCTCTGTGGTCATTAAAAATCCCAGGACACATCTTGTAAAAGAGTAGGGGTGTAACCCTGGTGTCCTGGCCAAATTCCCCCCATTGGCCACTATTTATCATGGCCTCCAAATAATCCCCATCCATTAATTGGCTCAATAACTCTACTCCCTCCTCTCCAACAATAGCTGGTGTGTGGTGGGTGTTCTGGTACACTATGGCTGCCATTGCATCCAGGTGGATGCTGCACACTTGTGGTGGTTGAGGAGATTCCCCCTATACTATGTAAAGCGCTTTGAGTGCCTAGAAAAGTGCTATACAAATGTAAGGAATTATTACTAGAGTAAATAATATTTGTCCTTTGATATTGATTTGGGTTGAATTTAATTGAAAACTATGCGACTTGGCTAAGTGGCACTTCAGAATGTTGGCAGTGTGTGCATACCTTTGTAGAATATCAATAATTGTTTCAAATTTTAGAATGCGCCAGGCGTGTCCGGTGTGAGACCCCCTTTAATTAACCCTGCCACTCACACTTTACCAAAGTTATGTTGAGAAATATGTCTGAAGAGACAAAGACTATTGTGCATCAAGCAGCCCTTTTTATATATGAATCTATATATATATATATATATATATATATATATATATAGATAATCATCTGGAAAATCTTTACAAAAAGGCATCGATCCCAAGCTTATCAAAAACCAACCTTGAGTTGGCTGTACGGTTTTTAGGAGATTAACAAAAAGTCCTTGATGTTACAATATAGGTTTTTCAGAGTAGTGAATGGGTTTCAGTGGGGCAACTTTTTTTAGGCAATTTTCCAAGCTTAATCTTTTGAGGTTTGTATCTTGCACTACTTTTGGCAACACTGATGTGGCTAGCTAAATGTTAACTGTCTTTAATACTTTTTGTGATATATTGTACTTAGAAAATATTATGTAATAAAATGATGAGTACAGACAGTACTTGCATTTTGCAGATTGTCTGTCTGATTCAACTGATTATTATCCCTTCCTTCCATTAGCAAGGATCTATTGAAGTGAAAGTGTGCACTAGGACAAACTTGTAATTAAACTTTGGTGGTTACTGAAGCGTTATTAGAAAACATTGCTAAATTGTTCCTTATGTAATATGCAGTATTGGGTGTAATCTGATTACAAAGTAATCGTTAATGTAATATACAAAGCAATCAGTATTAATGTAATCAAATTACCAACCTAATCTCACAGAATGAACTTTAATATAACACATTTTTTGCAAACTGGAGATTTAATTGCTGCTGGTGAAATGAACACTAGAGGCGCTAAAACAATTGTGCTTTTTTTCACTTTCACACAAATCATGGGTACTATGGCTGTTTATGACTTTATAATATCAAGTATAACAAAAATGTAATATATTTTTGCTCTATTACTCACACACTGCTATGTTATACTGTCAAAACATATTTACTCCAATGCATCGTTTGAAAAACTATGTATATTAACGCTAGTATTAAAGACGCACCTACATTTACACAATTATTCCAATGATTACCTTCCGCTGTAGCTCAGCTGATAGAGTGTTGGACTTTGGACTTTGGTGCCCAGCCAAGTACGCTTGAAATGAAAGTTAAAGTGAAATGAAAATGCCATAGAAGTGACACAAAATGATGTGGTTGCTTGAAGTTGCTTCAGCAAATTCGCTTTAATGTTGAATTTGCAGTTAGGTTTAGGTGTTGGTTAAGGGTGGTAAGGATGTCTGTTTAATTCATTTTTTTTAACACTATTGGTTAGTTTTAGGTTACATTTTTAGGTTATGTTTTAGGTACATTTTATTTTCTATTTTCTTACTATTCCAACTAATATTCACCTTAAACCCCCAAAATAAACCCTGGGTTATTTAGTGCATGGATGGTTTTCTTAAGTACTAGAAAATAAAAAAGCCCTTTGTTAAACTTGAAATGGTTTTCCTACATTGTATAAGGCTGTAAAACCTTTTTGTATCTAATTGGGACCTTTATTTTTAAGAGACAGGCCGGTAAGGGTTCAGACCCTACATGAGAGGTGCTCTGGGAGGCATGTGAGTTGCTCTTTCCCTTGTGAGGTGTTCTGGATGAGCTGAATTCATGTCTTATATGTTAATCTCTTCAGTCCACATGCCAAAAGGCAGAAAGCACATGTTAGGCTGCATCGAGATGCTGTGTTCCTCTCCTTTTCCTTTGCATAACCTCCACTGCACCGCTTCACAGCATGAAATCATCGCAAGACTCTCTGACCCCTGCTGTCTGAGTCTGGCTGAGTGTGCGTGTGAAGTGTATGTGGGTGAATGGGTCACAAGGAGTTGCTCATACGCTGTGCAGTTCATTCAGCACAGGTAACAAGGTAAGTCTGTTTGACTCTAGATTGTCCTGGCTCTCTGCTTTCTCACTCTGAAGGCTGTCTCTGGACCTGTTTCTATCTTCCTTTATATATTTTCTTACTCCTGTTTTCCCCTTGCTTTCTTTCCAGGGGCTCAATTATGGGAGGTGGTTCTCAAGCGCCCGGCGAGAACAGATCAGCTGACCCGGGAGTGCAAGCCATCCGACAGGTCCCCTAACTATGATAAATCACATACACACTTTGTCTGGTGAGCAGCAGCCCACCACACACACACACACACACACACACTCAAAACGTTATAGCAGTAACCTGCCACTGGCACACAAATACAAGCTTACCATACTAATAAAGAATGACTAATAAAGTCAAATGTGTCAACATGACAATGCAGGGGAAAACATCAGATTCTACTTCCTCCTTAAAGAGGATACACAGATGTATAAACAGGGCTTACAGGGGAGACCGGGGCTAGTTGTCACATGGGGAAGTTGTCACAAGGGCTGTATCACAGTAACTATATGGTTTTGAGTCAAAAGTACAATTAAGCAAATCTGTGTTGGTTTCAAATATCTAATTGAAAACTTTAGTTAATTAGTATAACTTATAGTTATATGTCAACTAATGAAAGGCAGATGTTTGTATTTTTGTAGGTTCACTTTTACAAATTGTTGTGTTTTCATAATTGTTTTACTTTTTAATTTTGGCTGAGAAGCCTACAATAGACTGTTCAATGGCAGGTTTATTTTTTTTCCATTCACTTTCATAAATATATATATATGTATGTGTGTGTGTGTGTGTGTGTGTGTGTGTGTTTTCATTATTTTTTCCTTTCAGTTACAGTAAGGCACGTACATTGGATGTGAATGGGCAATGAAATGAATGGGCAATGAAAAATACACACTGTTTCAAAAGTATAGCCACAAAACATAAACTGTTTTATGTATTAGCATGATTTTAGTGTGATAAAACAGCCTATTAAATGTATTTGTGTAAACATATATCCAATATTAACACTTCAATGCAATGACGACCTAACGATGATAAACCCTGTAAACGATTTTAACACTAAAATCACATTAATAATGTATAATATTTACATTTTGTGGATATACTCTTGATACAGTGTGTATTTTAAAGTTTATGGATAGGCACCATTATTTTCCATAGAAACCAATTGGCCCGGTTGCTAGGGTGGGTTGACCTCCTCGTGGTGGCTATAATGTGGTTCTTGCTCTCGGTGGGGTGCGTGGTGAGTTATGCGTGGAGGCCGCAGAGAATAGCATGAGCCTCCACACGTGCTACGTCTCCGCAGCAACAAGCTCAACAAGCCACATGATAAGATGCACGGATTGACATCTCAGACGTGGAGGCAACTGAGATTCATCCTGAGAGTCACTACACCACCACGAGGACTTAAAGTGCATTAGGAATTGGGCATTCCAAATTGGGGAGAAAAGGGGAGAAAATACAAATAAATAAATAAATAAATAAACCTATCCTTAGAAATATTCTCTGGAGTAAAAAGTGACGACTAGCCCCAATCTCCCCTCCCCAAACTTTTCTGTTAATTTAATGTGTTGGGAACACAATCCATTTCTAAGTTTATAAGACTAGGCTTAATCCAGATGTCCATTAGAGTGGATCTCACAGGCCGTTAACCCCGCGGTAACCTGGGACTGCCTGCGAACGTGTGTCCCGAATGCCAGCGAGAACTGCAGCTGCCTGCAGGACAGAGGAGGACCCTGAATCATGGCCATATTCCTCATCTCTCTGGACATAGAGGTGTATACTCACGGCCAAACCCACAACTGGAAATGAAATTAAAGATAAACCTGATACATGTCTGGCCCCAGCAAAGGTTGTCAGGCAAACACAGCTGGGTTTCTAAATGCTAGGACCATCACTGGCACACGTACACATTTCACACACACTGCAGATCTGATCGTGATTTTGGAGGGAGTGAAATATCTGCTGAAACACTGTCATATACTTTAGAATGGACTATCCAGCAACAACTTTTGTATCTTTTTTTTTTAGCTAAAAGATATTAAATATAACCACCAGTAATAGTCCAAAATGGTTCATACCTAATATAGAAAAAGCAAAATAGAAAACAAATCAAATCCAATTAACGTCATGGCAGCAAACACAAAAACTAAGACATTTCATGCACTGCTTGAAATGTCTAGCTTAGCTGTTTACTAAATTTTTAATTTATTGTTTTGAGGGAGTCAAGTATTTCATAAAACAGTCATCTTTGAAAAAACTATGCAGCAGCAACCTTTTTTTTTTAACCAGAGGATATGAAATATAGTTTATTTACTTATTTGCATGCTCAATTACTTATTCATTCACTTAGTTATTTATTTACCTACTTGCTGCTTTATGTGTTTATTTATAGGACTGTGTGGCGAAAAAAAAAAATCTTGGAACGGGGAATGAAGATAAAAAACATTTAAATTCTTATTGAGTTTTCCTCTTGAATGTACAAGTATATAAGAGGTGATAGCTGGCGGTCTGCCCCTGCCACAAATCACGGCATCAAAGCGGCCAGACAATGTATGCTCACTATTAGTATCAATTTACAAATAAACTGCTTTTTTGGTGACTGGATCTCAGATGTCAGATTTTGATAAATGGTTTCAATTTGGCAGCTTTTTTAAAGTGTCAGTCCGCATCAGATCTGATCCCCTCCTACACCAGCGCCCTGCCTGAAAGAATCTCTCTCACTTAGCTTCCTGCCTTTTTAGGGGAAAATAATCTTTTCATACTAACCAGGCGGCAAACCGCCCAGGGCACCTGACAGCGTAATTTTTTTTCACTTGACTCAGATTGTGCATATATGTGATTTGTATATATACATTGATTTAGTTGCACCTGTGTATCTTTTGTCCTTTGATTTGCTTGCTTGTTGCTGCCTTAAAGCTGCAATGTGCCACCAGCATGGATAACAGCACAGATCTAACCTCTGTCTCCCATCACTCACGCTTTCATTCAAAGCCAGCATCACACAAAAAGTCTCATTCACAAGCCTATATGCGCTGTTCTTCCACGCTATCAAACAAAAAAGCCTCAGGCTTTTAGAATGGAGGTTGGGCTCAAACTGAATGCGCAACCCTTTATTGCAGACATGAGAAAACATCTTTTTCAGCAAGCAGAGTTGAAGTACACAACGGCAAATCTGAGGATGAAACATTCAACATATATTTTACACCTGATTCGCAAACGTTTTACACCCATTTATAAATGTATGCCAAGCACCTTTTTTCTTATGCTGGAGAGGTTGTGTAAATCTAAAACGCAGCCAGGGAAAACAATCATTTCAAAGGTGTGATTTTGATTTAATATTAAATAGAAATGAACAGAAATCACTTCTGCCCTGTAACACTGACACCACTTACCTTAGGTAACCTCTCAGGGTCTCCAGGGTGACGAGGGATGACCTTCTGCAGCCTTTGGAATCCGTAGTCTATGGTGGGCTCATTCAGAGCTGCAGGAGAAATATAAAATGTTATGTTTGAATGATTCAATTGATTACATTTCTTGCAGAAACAGGCAATTATGTTATCTTTGTCACTTCCCCGAGTTCTCTGGCATGACACAGCAGGATTAAATATCAGTGTGTATGTGTGTGTGTGTGTGTGTGTACGTGTCCCTGTATATTTGTTTACGTTTGTCCCCATGGCATCAATTTATTTTATGAAGTGTTTAGTGGGGCCCTGTGGCCTTCTTGTCGCCCTGTACACTTCTTTTTTTCACAAACTCTAACCTTTCCTGCCTAATTTAATTCCTTTCTCCTCACTCAACCCTCCACACGTTTGATTTCATTCTCTCGCTGCAAACAGCACCTCTGCTTAACCCCTCTTTCCCATCTCTCCATCTCTCCCCTTCGTGATACGAAACGCAGAAAGAAACGCCCTGAAAGCAGTTAGGGAGATATTTCTCCATAATCAAGCCCATTAATCATAAAAGGCTGTCAAATTTGACTTTGGGGACAATTTGTCAGCCTTCTTGCCCGGTCCGCTTTTGTCACCGTTGCCTCTTGTATTCCGTAAGGATGATTGACAGTCCAAATGCTAGCGAGTAGAATACCTAGTTTGCACCAATATGCATAAACAGTGCTTTCATGAATAAGAATAAGGTAGCTGCGCAGGAGCAGGGGCCTTTTTTTAAAGGGCCCAGTGCCATTTGTCGTGCGTGGCAAATAGATGTTATTACCATTATAACAATATTTGTTTTCTTTCCCCAGGAATGGGTCTCGGCAAACTGCTAAATCAAATTTGTTTGAGCAGGTTTCACGGCGAGGAGGAGAAAAGAGATCGCAGAGTGACAGGGGCTGTGGAGCAGGGGGTGTGCGGGGGCCTTTCTGCCTGTGTCTGTGTGTGTGAGGAGTGAATTGGCGGCCCTGTCAGAGTGAGGAAATGCTTCTCTGGATGTTCTGAGAAAGGCGTGGAAACTATATTGTTCCACCTCTTGGTCAGAAGAAATGTGGTCTGATCACACAGCAGTGTGATAACAACCAAAAAGTGGGAAGGAAGGGAAGAAGAAAAAGAAGGAAAGAAAATAGATGAAAATAAGGAAGAATGAGGGAAGGAAAAGAAAGAAAGAAAGAAAGAAAGAAAGAAAGAAAGAATGGAAGGAAGGAAGGAAGGAAAAGAAAGAAATGAATGAAGGAAGGAGAAGAAAGAAAGGAAGGAAGGAAGGAAGGAAGGAGAAGAAAGAAAGAAAGAAAGAAAAAAATGAGAAGAAAAAAGAAAGGAAGGAAGGAGAAGAAAGAAAGGAATGAAAGAAGGAGAAGAAAGGAATGAAGGAAGGAGTAGAAAGAAAGAAAGAAAGAAAGAAAGAAAGAATGAAATTAAAAGAAAAGGAAGGAAAAGAAGGAAGGCAGGAAGGAATGAAGAAAAGGACTGATGGAAGGAAAGGACAAAAGAAAGAAAGAAAGAAAGAAAGAAAGAAAGAAAGAAAGAAAGAAAAATAAAGGAAGGAAGGAAAAGAAAGAAAGGAATGTATGAAGGAGAAGAAAGAAAGAAAGAAAGAAAGAAAGAAAGAAAGAAAGAGAAAGAAAGAAAGGAAGGAAAATGAAGAAAGGAAGGAATGAGAAGAAAAAGAAAGAAAGAAAGAAAGAAAGAAAGAAAGAAAGAAAGAAAGAAAGGAAGGAAAATAAAGGAAGGAAGGAAGGAAGGAAGGAAGGAAGGAAAAGAAAGAAAGAAAGAAAGAAAGAAAAAGGAAGGAAGGAAAAGAAAGAAAGGAATGAATGAAGGAGAAGAAAGAAAGGAAGGAATGAGAAGAAAAAGAAAGAAAGAAAGAAAGAAAGAAAGGAAGGAAGGAAAAGAAAGAAAGAAAGAAAGAAATGAATGAAGGAGAAGAAAGAAAGAAAGAAAGAAAGAAAGAAAGGAATGAATGAAGGAGAAGAAAGAAAGGAAGGAAAAGAAAGAAAGAAAGAAAGAAAGAAAGGAAGGAAAAGAAAGAAAGAAAGGAATGAATGAAGGAAAAGAAAGAAAGAAAGAAAGATGCAATTCCACAAAGGCATCCCATAAAACTTGCTTTTTAATGAACCGTTGAACAGGGGGACACAAGGAGGAGGGGTTTGTCTCTATATCACACCCACGAGAAATTAAGCCCATTACTTCTCTTATTAAAATCCCCCTGAACTTTAACCCCAGCGCCCCATTGGCTGCCTGCAGGGCCTCTGTCCTCTCAGCCAATCGATATGGCTGCCTCCTGCGGAGAAGTGGGAGTAATTGGAGAGTGTGTGTGCGCGGGCCGAACCCTGACCCCGCCTGCATTACACAGCCCATATGAAGATGGATTGCCTGATTTAGTGTAAACATATGCTGCAATTCTAGCCATCAGTGCCACTTTCTCCTTCGTAATTTGTATTGATTTTTTTCTCCCTTCCTCTCAGCCATCCACGCGTGTTTGCGGTGCCTGACGTGCGATTTCGAAAAGGGAAAGATAATGCAGTTCAGTGAAGAGGTGGCAAGTGTGTGTGTGTCAGGGTAGAGAAGACGAATCGAGGGATGTATATTTATTATTAATTTAATCATCTCCTTATTGCAGGCACTGTGGGGCTGCATGTCTTTGTCTTTCTCTCTCTCTCTCTCTCTCTCTCTCTCTCTCTCTCTCTCTTGCTTTTTCATGTTTGAAGGTTATCAAACTCTCCACTGAGATCTACTGATGCTAAATAGACGGTTTCTTTGGATTGTGAGCTTACAGAGAAAGATTAACATTATTTCCTCTTTCAAATATCTAGTGGGACAGGACAACACAATGAGCAGCCATTCTATAGACATGCAATAGAACTGGGCAAAAAAACATATACTTGTATAACTAGATCTATTACTGTTGACAAACTTATATATACCAGTGGTTCCTTTACTGATGGAAGTGCTGACACTGAATCTACAGAGCTGCAGCAAAAGAAGTCATATTTGACCTATGCTTGCAGTCTGAATTAAATGCAGTGAGATAATAAGACTGTGTTCTGTGAAATAAAGACAAGATAACACAATTTACAATCGCATTGTTTTCGCTTATTGAACATCTATTACTATCGACACACATGACAATCCTCTCATGCAAACCTTGTGTATTTGACCACTGGCACACAGTTAACCTGCATGGCACATCTGCATTTGTCCACACATGAATTCACTGTGGCTCTATCTATCTAACAAATGAGAGGTAGTGCGTGCAACCCTGAAATCAATCCCAGCATACCTCTCTCTTCTTATTACACATGATACAGAAGTCAGATGTCAAACAAGGCTACTGGGAAACCACTCAACATGCACCGACTCAAGATAGTCAGACTCAATAAGGGCAATGCTTACTAATGCATTAATAATCTGATATGTTCTTGAGTGAAATCAAATTAAAAGACACACACACACACACACACACACACACACACACACACACACATATATATATATATATATATATATATATATATATATATATATATATATAGAAAACAATTCAGAAAATATTTAGCCATGAAATTATATACAGTCATTATCCCAAAATAAACCCCCACAAAGTGACCAAGACCCCGACATCAAACATCTTAAATAGAATATTTGATTTCCATCTTCAACCAATCTTTTTACCATCCGTAAGTAAATAATATTTCTTTGTTTAAAACAATATATAAATAAAACAACATATTATCCCTTTCTTAGAATGGTAGAATTATTTCTTAAATAAATGCAATACATCTTAAATTATTAAAACTGTCTTTTTTTCTGTTGTTAATTTTGAGTTGGTCTGCATCTCAAACAAGCCTCCACAAGCAATCAAAACATGGCCAGGGTTTGAACATTAGTGAGGTCCACTGTGAGATGTCGACTTTTACCAAAATTACACCTACAAATGCAACATATTCTATACATCAAAATTAAATATACAAATTAAAGGACAGAAACCAATAGTAACACTGAAATATTTGTTTAATCACAAATGCAGTTAATAATATTAATACTGACTTTTTGTCACATAGAAATGCACATTTGTAAATAAAGCATTGATTTTGAGTTGGGCAGCAAAATGTACTCATAATAACTCCAGAAAAACAGCAACAGTTAATTAACAACTAATTTATCTAGGACTATGTTAACTCTTGTTACATATTAATATTATCCAAAACAATCAATTGTTTTCCTTTTGCCAGATTCTTAATGTAGGCACTCAGTAATTGTTTCCCTTTTAAAAATGTTTTACTCCTAAATAAATGAATAATCATTTTGAAACATATGTATAAAATCATGAGCACTCACATGAGATGAGGACTGTAGTCATATCAGTAACCTTATAAAAGATGTTTTATTCTACAAGGGGCAGGGGCGCCCTCATGGGGGCTGCCATTTTAGAATCACATGACCAGCTGAATGCTACTCGCTTAATCTCAGTAACCATCTTGTTATTTGACACTTTCACTCCTGGATTTAATTAATCGTGGTTGATTGTAAATAGTGAATTTCTACAAGGGCATCTGAAACTGAAAACTACTTATTTGAAATGATGCTGCATCCAAACCACTAGGTGTCAGTGTAAGATGACATGAACAAAGAGTAACTGAGTGTAGCTACCTTTAATTCACCTTTTTCAAATAAAGTTCATTAGAACTAAACATGTTTACAAAGGAGAAAAAGTCAGAACTTCATACATATTTCATGAGTGTCCAGGCTTTAAAGCTTTTTTGTTAAATTCTGCTTTGTATTTTCCTTTATGACAATTTACCATTGTTTGTGCAGAGTATCCAGAGTTTAACTATGGTATTAGTAACATCATGTTAATCACAGGTAAAAAAAATAAAAATAAGAAATCAACATGGTAAGATGTAATTATTGTATGTAATTAATTTGTAAAAAAAAAATTAAATTAAAAATGATATATATATATATATATATATATATATATATATATATACACTGTATATACTTTCATTACCCTAATATTCAATATTTCATATTTTTGTAGGCTATTAATATCAAAATATATTACACATATATACACTATTTCTGGCAAAATACCATAGTTACTACTACAGTTAATGTTACTACAGTAAGTGTCAGGTATATTTCTATTAGGGTGCTGAATGGTGGAATGAAAAGCCTGTCATTACCATTGTGAATGGAACAATGTATTCCTGTTTACCTCGTTACTGTAGTTTAAAATGATGGGCTGTTTAATCCTGCTTCAACTAGCTTCAGCACACAGCATTTAAGTGTCTCGTATCAGATGGGTTTATAACCGAGAATTCTGTGTCAAATTCAAATTGGTCGCACGCGACTCGCACTGTGTTATCCTCGGGACAGCACACAGCAAGTGCAGAGCAGGTTCGTCAGATTAGTGAGACCGGTCCAGCTTTTACTCTGCTCTGCCCAGCAAAATGCGCTGCAAGGCTTCAGGTAGCGCCATTTTATCACACTCTTGCAGTATTTACGGACACTAAAGAATCCATCCAACTGTCCAAACTAAATCATACATGCATGCAGACACTCAAAGGAGTTATCAACCGCTTTTTTATATTATTCAGTTGTACATAGCATCAAAATGTATTTTTGAATATGAAAAAATGACCGAGGTCCAGACCTTGGTGACCTCATAGCTGGCTATGGCCATGAATAAAAAACTTCCAAAATGCCACCTCTCAAATCCTCAAACTCTTTTCCAGCCAAACATGTATACATTCAGTCTTTGCTTGTTTACATCCATGCTCTCCAATGGGTTTACATCTATTTACCCTCCTCTGTTTGTCTATTTACATTCCCTTGTTCCCACTGTTTAACAGGCCCTCTGGCTGATCATGTTTCCCTTTTCTTTGATGGCATCAATCTTTACAACATGGGAGCTCTTTAGGTGTCATATTCATTCCCGTCCTCTCCTCCTTTGCACCTATGATGGTGTGATTGTAAGCATAGTCATGCCCCTTTAGGCCACAATCCTAATCGTGTGTCTATGCCTTTCAGATAGAGGCTATTTCAGCAGTCTCTCTCTAACGCAGACTGAATGATTTAAAATGGAGCCCACGATCCATCTAAAACACTTGATCAAGCCCTGCTCCATCCGTGGGAGGCGCTTTGATAGAATGGGGAATTTGATGCCTGTTTGGATTCCGACACAACATGCCTCAATTTCTCATTTTCATGTGCTACATGATTGATATGGGAGAGAATGGTTTCAAGCGGCTCTTATACCTGCAGATAGGTATCTCACACTTAGATTGCCCTTCTACTCTTTTGGGGGAAGACATTTAGAGACGCACAAGAGATGTGATACAAAAGGAAGTGATTTGTTTTCCTGCTCTAGTCTGTCAAGTGCTGCCCGGCTGTCACTGTGAGGTCACCGATCTGGCTTGTTGACAAACATCTGAAGCCCCCCTGTTGCGTGCCATTGATTTCAAGCCATCCATCTCGTCTATCTCGTCTGCTTTCCAGTCCTTGCGTTGGAAAGGGAGTGGCGCATAAAAATACGCACAGATGTGTTGCCCGTGTGGAAGCAAAAGAGCCTCTTCCATGGATTAAAAATCAGAATGTACTTCTTCACCCACAAAAGCACTCTCAGGGAATAAAACAAGAAGTGAGATTCAGAGTGCAATTCTGATCAATGATCTACACCCTGCATCCCCATTCTTAACCCCCACAGCCCCCAAACCCTCGCACCTCCTCCTCCCTGGATCGATGCTCATAGAAATTTCATGAACTTTAAACTGTGATTGACAGTAGAGGCAGGGTGCGCAGGCTGCTTTAAAGTGGAGAACCACCAGGGAAGATGAAGGGAAACCCATCCAAGCCTCTTCAAACACACAGACTCACACTGAAAACCACACACTTTTAATTACCGCGTAAACGCACTTCGCTGTTATGGCAGCAATTACGAAAGTTGAGCTACGTGATCTGACCTCAGTTTACCCCAGTGTGACAACACGCTTTGAAGCACTGTCTGGCTTTTTGGGGAGGATAATAAACAAATGATTCTCACTTTCGGTCAAACACTGCATTAAAGGGATAGTTCATCCAACAATTAAAGTTCTGTTATAATTTACTGACCTTCTTATTGTTCAAAACCCAAAAATAATTTCCATTTTAGATGAACTGTGCCTTTAAGTTAAGGGATATCTTGATTTTGGGAAAATGTGTAGGCTGTTATATCACTTCACTGGACTCAGTCATTTGGAATGTATGTGCGAGACGAGAACTAAGATCAGTGGAATACAAGAGGAGGATGAGTGTTTGATAAGCTGCAAAAAGGCTTTTCTCCACCAGGGGAATGTGTATTTCCTCTACAGAGCTGAAATTCATATCACAATCAAAGGAGTCATTTTTTACTTTAAGAGTAGACCTGTGGAACCAATGTTGGATAATTAGTCGTTTCATGGGGGACACTTTAGACTGTGACTCCAAAATAATAACAGGCTCCTCAGGTGTGGAAAATTTAGCTTTGAGGCACACTTCCTTGATGTGTCACTCAACCTAATCAAGGCACTACAGAGGCAATTACCCAACAGATGATTATCTAGCCGGCAAGACAAACGGATGTAAGCGGTAATCAGCAGTGCTGCGTCACTACTCTGTCTCAGAGGAGAGAGAAGGAAAGAGAGAGTGAAAAAGTGGGGGTAACAGAAGAGACTTTACTCTCCACTTCACTCTTTCTGCTCAGGAGTTCTGTATCTGTTTGATGTTGACTGTGGTCAAGTTGTTAGCAGTCCAGTTTCTACACATGGACGAGTTTGTGCTATTTATGGATATATGTCTAGTTATGCAGAAATAAGCTAAAAAGCTAAATAGACAGTATTGAAGTTGGAAAGAGAGAAGACATTTCTTCTTTTCAAACCTTGCTATGATTTTATTTATCTTATTTTCAAGACCTGTAAATTTGATACCATGTGGAGTGGAGGCAAAAACCACTAGTGTAAATCCTTCTATTTGTGCTTTTTCTCATTTAAAACACATATTTTCATTACAAATTTCACTCACTGAGCACTTTATTAGGAACTATATTGTCCTAATAAAGCCCCCGACATGGTCTTCTCCTGTTGTGTTGTCCATTCTGAAATGCTATTCTGACAATTGTACAGAGGGGTTATCAGAGTTACTGTAGCATTTCTGTCAGCTTGAGCCAGTTTGGCCATTCTCTGTTAACCTATCTCCTAAACAAGGCATTTCCGTCCGCAGAACTGCTGCTCATTGGATGTTTTTTGTTTTGTTTTTGGCTTTTGGCTATTCTGAGTAAACTCTAGAGACTGTTGAATGTGAAAATCCAAGGAGATCAGTAGGTACAGAAATACTTAAACCAGCCCGTCTGGCACCAGCAATCATGCCATGGTCAAAATCACTGAGATCACATTTATTTCTCCATTCAATGGTTGATGTAAACTTTAACTGTGAATATTCCTGACCTGTATCTGCATGATTTTATGCATTGCACTGCTGCCACACGATTGGCTGATTATCACATGAATAAGTAGGTGTACAGGTCTTCCTAATAAAGTGCTCAGTGAGTGTATATCATCAGCATAACAATTGAGAAGTGAGTAGGAATATTTGCATAATTTTGAGAATGTTTTAGTATTTGGTCTGTTGCTTCAATGACAGCATGTACTCAAAACCTGATAATCCATGTTATCTCAGCATGGTTTGAGAATGTTCTAGAGAGAATCTTGTGTGTTTTAATGGAAGCAAAGAAATCTAACCATTTGACTGGTTATAGATTCCTATACAAGAATAGCTGCCATAAAAGTATCCGACTAAAACTGTAAGCCATAGTCAGGATATTGTTGAAAGACCACCTCCTAGAGTGAGACTCCTGAATACATCAGTGTCCAAGCTGTGAAACTTGCTGTGAACGAAATGATGATATCATGCCGGGTTCTGTTCTAGGTGCTCAGTAGCCCCACAGAGCTCATCCAGTGGAACGTTCCGCTAATGTGTTCCATCTGCCCGTGCCGAGGATAAAAAGGTAACAAAGTGGCCCATTGTTCCTCAGTCTGGGCGACAAGTGAACTGCTCTTGGTCCCTTTCTGAGCTCTTGCATTGGGAACGGTCTTTGAGAAACATCAGCCATTACGTTGATGCCATAAAGCTTTAGTGCCAGTTTTAAAGAGCTTGTGTACTGGATGGCGCCAGAACTCCTGGCTGATGTGAGAACACAAGCAGCAGGTTCCAAGAGCAGCCCATGACCAGCTGGGAGCTCCTTGGTTTTCCAATCAACCTTCTTGGCCCTGGGCTTTGAAATCAAATCTCAACCTTGCACCATTGCCCAATGTCCGTTCCAGCTCTGCGTTCCTAAATTTCCACAAGTCTCTTAACAGAGCTGCAACTCAATATAATATTCCTTAGACATATAGTAAGCAATATCAAGTTTTACATTCACTTTTGGCAACAGTGTAATGTTTGAAGTGTGTGCTTGTGTGCTCAGAGGCAGGAAACAGGGGCAGAATTTAGGCCGCCACAAAGCATGTACACCTAGCCTAAGCCCTGGGAGTGCTGCAGCCTAGTGTACAACCCTATGGTGGCCATAACGGTCACAAAACAATCCCTGTCCAACAATTACTGCTTAAACTAGGAGAAATTGGCTAAGCAGGTGGTTAGGGAGGTAGTCCGTCCCTCCGATGCCAACTCTGTCACCCAGCACCCTATTTAGGCACCCTCCAGTCTTTTAAACAAAAGGTCTCAAACAGCAAAGATGCTATAGCTCTTGTTTGCAATGCCAAAGGCTGTCAGCCTGGAAGATATCAGGCATGTTCTGACAGGCAGTCTGCCACCCTGGAGAACAGTGCTCTTGATATTAAAAATCCTGCACCTCCAGTATACCCTTTCAAGAAGGTGAGAGGATGTTTGAAATACAAGTTTTGTTCTAGTGCATCTCTTTGAGTGAGGCAATTAAATAAAACGATTAACCCAAAAGGCTGAATCCACTGTCATCTCTAAACTGCCCAAAAACAATACCTTTGCTGCTAATTTGAATGCTTATTCCCCACTCAACACAGATTATGCCAGTCTAAGGTAGTTAGCTGGTCTCCCAGCCAGGCCAAGCTGGTTAGGATGGTCTGTTTTGTTGGTTTTTGAGGGGTTTTTTGGAGACTTGTCAGTCTGAGAAACCAGCTGGCCAACTAACTAAACCAGCTAAACATCTTCTTGGCCAGGCTGGGTGACCAGCCAAACCAGCTAAGCACAGCAAACTACCTTATGTCAAGCTATGCTCTTTTTTTTATTTCAACAGGAATGGCTAGTCACTTGCCAGAGCTAGAAAACCAGAGGCAATGATTTGTTACTCTGCTATCACTTAGGAGTATCATATTGAATACATGACATCTGACCACATGCATTATTATTATGATTATTATAGCAGAGGCAGTAAATTACTGGCGATTGGGAGGTTTGTGTTAGTGTAGGCTGGATCCATGCCGCCAGTCTCAGAGCTTGTAATGTATAGATCAATGTGGCCATGGGGGAAAGAGGATCAATGACTGTGGAGTTATTGCAGTATTTGGCTACTGATTTTAGAGAGCTGTGTTTTCCCAGGAAAGTCAATACCCTCAGGCTCTTCACACTCATCTCGCCCTCCTTCCTCTAACCCAACACCTGGGGGGTCTTAACCCCCGAGAGAGAGAGCGAGAGGGAGAGAGAGAAAGAGAGAGAGAGAGAGAGAGAGAGGGCTGGTGGACTGAAGGACTTAATGATGCATGCAGGCAGAAAGCAGAACTAACACAGAATAAGAGTAAAGATTTCTCCAAAAGGGGAGTGAGAGAGAACAGCATAAATGTGAGAAAGAATGGGAGCGATAATAGTTATCATATACCAGCTGCAACACTGAATGTGGGGATGGACTTAACATTCTGCTAATCTAACAAGATGTCCAAGCTAGCCCGTCCACGTGTGAAATGTTTTCAAGGAACCAGGTTTTTTTTTGGTAACAAGCTACTTTTGCCAACAAGTAGCTAAGTAGCGCTATGTAGTATTCTTTGGTGATATTTCCAACCTAGTCTCATAGAATGTACATTACCATAACTACATTTTTACAAGCATTAGGTATATGTGCCACATTCTTTTCGCCACATCTACAACAACCTTGCGTTTCATTCACTTCACACAAATCAAGATTACAACGGATGATTTAGACTTCATAAACACTTATTTTTCACTCTATTACTCACACACTGATATATTATTATATCAAAACACTTTTACTCTAATGCATCATTTGAAAATTTTAACTCTAGAAGCTAGAATTACATATATACCTATATTTACAAATTTATTCCAACATGATTATTTGTGCAGTAGCTCACCTGATAGAGTGTTGGACTTTGGACTCAGAGGACTGAGGCACGAGCAGACACATAATCCAACAATGTCATAGAAGCAAAACAAAATGACATCATTGCTTTTAGAACACTATCGGTTAGGTTTAGGTGTTGTTTAGGGTAAGGATGTCTGTTTTGTTTACCTCTAATTTGCTATTAGGATACAATTGTTAGATTTAATTTAAAGTTTTAGGTTAGGTAGATACATTTTACTCATTAAAACCTTCATCTTTCATTCACCTTAAAATCCTTGACTGATTGACACCATATCAAACGCTTTTGGTGCCACTTGCTGGACATTTCACTGGGGAACAGCAGCAATACGTGTAATGAACACGCAATTTGTGTTTTGCAAAAATGTTGCCACAGAAACTTTATTTTAATTAAATTCATCACTGAAATGTTTAAAACAGGAGATCTTGGCTAGTCGAAGAGCACTGCTGATTGGCTTATGCACTAATGTATCATCTGTTGACAACTTACATCACCCTCAACAAACTAATTTTAAATTAGGCTTAACTGTCCTCTATGTGTCCTAGCTACTTTTACTTAGTAGTTTATATTGACACTAACATTTTCAAATGGGCAGCTTGACTGTAGTTGAACTACTTTAAATTATGAGTAGCTTGTAGCTTGGCAAGATAAAGTAGTTTCAAAGTAACTTCACCAACACTGGAGCTAGCAATGGTAAAGCCACAGCGAGCAGCTGCAGAGAGATTACATTTCACTGTATAATAATAATAATAATAATAATAAAAAGAATTACAATAGCCCCAGTGGTTGATTTTGTGATGTGATGTCATTAAAACTGCGATCACAGTGGTATCGGAGAAGACATGCATCTTAACACTACAGCTCTGTGTTTCCACTACACCCCACTAAAGATAAGACAGTCCACCTTCAATTATGGAATGGGCCCACTGACCGTCTTTGATGCATCTCTAGTGTCCATTACTGCTAATGATAGACAGATAAAAGGACTATGGTAAAAATAATCTGTCTGCACAAAGATGCCAGTTTCATCCGCCAATGTACTTTTCCACTGAAACCCTGTCCAAATCCCTGTTGTCCAAAAGCATATTTTAATTAATTACCACTATTATTAATAAACATTAATACAATTAATCATGCTCCCTGACCCATATGTAAATTCCATTAAAAAAAAAATAACCATCAGAGCAATTCAAGATTGATGTGTATGTAACTTCTTGTTTTTATGAGCCTCATCAGTAGGGGGCAGTAAACATGCCTCAACTAACCTTACAGGCAGCACAGCCACAGAATAAGAACTTGTCAACAGGACACATTTTTGTCAACTCGACGAAGCACAACAGAATGCTGGGATCTCGAGATGTGATTTTCAAAGTTTCAACTTCTTTAAACTTGACACATCATCCTAAAACCAGTAAGATGCTACAAATGCATTTGTCTGCTGCATATGTACATAGATCAAACAGACAGAATGCAAGATGCGTCCTATCAGAACAGGAAAGATTGAGGAACTACATTGCAAAATGTATTGCTGTGTAGATAGGGTTATGTTCAATGACTTGGGAATAAACAATCTATTGACTTCTTAAGCAAATTTGAATTAACTAATCAGTGCTTTACTCGTCTGCCATATTAATGCAATATATTTCAATCTGTATTATAATATTACATATATTGTGTTTAATTGTTTGAATTATTTTGTATTGTTGATATAGAATTATCTTAATTTCAGAGACTTTCTCAGCTAATATTGATACATGTGATTAATTGCAATTCATTTGATTATTTAATTGGCATGTCATGTAATTAATTTGATTAAAAACTTACATTGAAAAAAAAAAGATAAAATCAATTGAAAGCCCTACCTTTAAAATATTCAAACTGGCTTTAGTTTATTTGAAAACACCTAAAGATAAGAAGTGAGTTTGATTCAAGCTGGAATGCAGTGAAAATTTGAGCTCACTGGTGCTTATGGGAAATCCCTGGTGGAGAAGACATCATTGAGGTTAGATGCGCTCTCATTCGTCTTCAATTATACACAGTCTGCCTATTTAGTATTTAAAAGCCTGCTTCATTTCACATTCATGAATTTCACATATCTCTGGCACAGTAAATAAGTTACTGGCTGTACGTCAGTGCATCCACAATCTAAAATATGCATGTGTGAATCTTATTTGCAGAGTACAATGAAAATGTATTCTGGGAAAGATTTGACATGCACTGTCCAAAATTGGGCATATTGTGTCTTAAAGGAATTGCTATTGGAGCAATATCACACGTGCAAGAGTGCTGTTGTTCTGAATATCATCATGGCTGTAATTCATTTGGCAATCTTTGGGTGTATGCATGCAAACTGTGAGTGTATTTTATGTTAATGAAGTGGCGCAAAGTGTAGATTGCTATTTGCCTGAGAAGCAAGTCATTGCACTAAGATGGCAAATCGACCGGTAGAATTATTGTAAATAATACATACTTTCTTTATAATTTAACAGAGCCTATGTCCAAGTCCTGACGAGAACCAAATTTCTCATGATTATATAAGGAGCGTGTCCTTGTCATAGAAATTTGCCTGGCATTCAACAAGGACCCAGTTAATACACACACAAAAAAAAAAAATACGTCCATATTTCTATTCTTCTAATTCATTGCAAACAGCTTTTTACAATACCAATTTCTTATGAATGTGCTGTCTTAGTTTATGTCACTGGTGCTTGAAGAAATGGACAATATAATAGGATGCAGATGATGCAATAACCGGAGAAGAACCTATAAATTAAACTGCACTTGAGCCAGCCCTTTAGCGCTTTGTGCTCAAAATTTCACCAAACCAACTTGCACCTAGACTTAGAAAAACAAAACTTCATGACAGTGACCAAATATTTTTGGTGATTCAAAAGACTGGAGTTGCTGTGATTAATCAAATTCCCCACCACTATTTGAAAGCCGCAAACACAGACAAGCATAGTAAAGCATACAATTAGTAAAGCATTGACCATCAAATTTGAGGACAGGAACAATACTTTTCTATAAAATGGTGTAGCAAACAAACGAACAATATATATATATAGTTTCCAACTTATGTAGTCACTGTGCATGTGTCCAACACATTGTTCTCTATCTTGTATGACCTTAGTTTTATCTCTGCTTTCTGATTCAAAGATATTCTACAGGTGCAGTTTCATTCATCTTTACAATTTGCAACACACTTGCTTCGCTTTGAGAATATTCTTTTGAACTTTAAGGAAAATTTTGATATTCACAATGCAGGATTCATAAAAAAGCAATGCACCGTACAGCTGTCAGTCAAATCATCTTGTCAGTCCAAGCGGACATTAGCATTGCAAAGGAATGGTCGAAAGTAAGACAGGGCTGTCCTCTCCATTGTAAAGTTGTCTCTCTTTGCTGCTTACACGGCGAATGCATTTGAATGAGAGGTGCCTTCAACAAAGAGAGTGGGAAATACACTGAGATAAAGCTGATGTATAACAGAAAGCCTTAACACAGTCCTCATTTCTTCATCTCTTTTATGACCATTGCTTTGACATTTTCTTATCGCACCAAACAGTCCTTGATCTGACCTTTCGCCTACCTTGACTGGCATCTGGATTATACTGATGGAATAATCAGTGTGTGAAAAGCATCAATTTGACTAAATGATACTCGCCCTGCCTGATGGACAAAAGAGAACGGATATCGATCAAAGGTACAGACACAACCGTTATTGTAAAGTAAAAAATGACCTGCTAACATTATGCCATCTTGGGAAACCATCTTTGAGGACCACAAAGAATCTAAATCACATTATGTTTATGTTAAAAAAGACGGCGAGGCACTCGAGAAAATGGACAAAGATGACATGCAAAAATCAACCTCTGAAAATAGTGACAAATGTATTCTGATGCTGAAGATGGTGGGTAAAGCTCCAGACAGTTGCAAGTGTTGTATACCTGTGTAGACAAAGCGTCCCGGAGCTCCTTTGCAGAATTGCTTGGACTTGTAGGAGAGTGTCACCTCCACGACCCCAGGGATGTGTCTTGGGGGCGTCTGAACCCGGATAGCGTGAGGTGTGATGAGCTAGAGGGCATCAGAGCACACGTTCAGTTGTCAACACTTAATTTACAAGCACTGTCTCCAATTTAAGAACAGTTAATATTGGGGCTAAATAGTGATCCATTACTTCAAGAAGACAGTTATAGATTTTAGACATATTGTAGGAAAAGTGTTGTGCTGTAGTTTTTAGAATCAGAATCAGCTTTATTGCCAAGTATGTTAACACATACAAGCAATCTGTCTCAGTGACAGGAGCTTCCAGTGCACAACAATACAAAAACAAAACTAAAACAGCAGCAAGACACGGATAATCATTAAAAAATACTAAAAATAATTATACACATACGTACATACATACACAGACAGACACATACATACATACTAGATACACACATACATAGTGCAATTCTAATACAAAGCTGTTATGTACAGTGCACATTTTTTGTTTTTTTACTCTACCAACTTCTTATGAATGTGCTGTCTTAGTTTATGTCACTGGTGCTTGAAGAAATGGAGAAAACAAAATAATAATAATAATAATAATAATAAAAATAATTACTAAATATAGGTGATGATTAGTATCAGACCTTTTCATATATACGTTCAAAGCTTAACTTTTTAAACTTCATATCCTACCTCACTCCAAACCAGCATTGTGCCGAAGACCACCTGCAATCCATCGAAGAAGTTGTCACCAATGATGATGACGGTGGCCCCCCCAGTCGTCCATCCCTCACTGGGACTGATGGCCTTAATGCATGGAGTGGCTGCTTCGGAAAACAAGATAACAACACAGAGTTACAGCATGAATGTGGCAACGTTCCTACAAAGTTTGGGAAACCTATCGAAAATGAATTATATTTACTAGTACTAGTTTTACACTGCTACTCATATCCTCAATTACAAAAGAAAAAAAAATTATTAACAGGAAACCCGATGACTGTAAGAGCTCATTTGAACCTTTTTTCTATTGTGTTTGCACATCACTCAGCTCAATAAAACCATTACTTTTGTTTTTTGTCTTTCTCGTAAATCCATCTTTGTGGAGGCAGTATAGAGACAGACAGGCTGACTGAGTGACTGCCCCAGTCTCCACTGGCTATGCACGGGAATTGATTGGTCGAAGCCTGGTAAGCTAACAAAGGGTTGTTGGAGCAACTTCAGACCCCATTACTGCATGTAGTGCCATACACTCGTCGGAACTTTACTCAAACAACATCATGGGACAGCAAAGTTTCCAAACTTATGACTCGAAATCACTTCCGATTGTTTTTAAATGTTCTCTTTGCTGTGGAGGTAAACATATCTGTAAACAGGGAGTATTGATACCTGTGAAGATTAACAGAACAAAGAAAAGAAAACATTTGTGTGTGATTTGCATTCACCTGTTGAGGTGTAATGCAGCAGCTGTTCCCTTTATAATTTCTGCATGGGTATTCTAGAGTGTTAAAGATGAAAGGCTGCCCATTTCCCATAATGCACTGTTGTCTGTGACTTCTCTTCATGTTCTGCTCTCCAGAGGATTACTGAGTGTTACTAAAAGTAGAGCAATGACTGCTTTCCATCGGTTTGGAAACAGGAGCTCTGTGTTTGTTCCACAGTGACGATTCTCACACAAAAGTCACAGAGCTAATAACAATTTATTACATAAAAGAACTGTTCTGAGGTCAGCTGGGAAGAGGATGTTCTGGGTAGACTTTCATAACAACACATCAAAGCATTACCTAGTGCAGGCCAACCCTTTACAGAAAGGTTTTTTTTCTTTTTTTTTTTTTTCTTTTTTTACAAATTTATAGGTGGGAAGTGAAAACCTTGTTTTAGTTACCTGTATTCTGAAAAGTATGTAAGAACTGACAAAGATGTTTGTTTTTTTACTTTATTCTCTGTTGAAAAGACCAGCTTAGACCAGTTTCAATGCAATTCCCATGCAGGTTTCCAATCATACTGGATTATGCTGGCTAGTGTTGGTTTGGTACTGGTCTAGCTGGTGGACGTGCAGGTTAAGGTGGTCAAGAAGCCTTTTGGGGACAATAGCATACTAGCATCCCATGCTAGAGACCAGCATTCAAAACACAACATATTTATGTGGTTTTTTTTTAATGAATGAATGTCACCGATCTAATAATACATTTTCTAATACACATTGTGGTAAATATGGTAATTTGGAAGGGTTTACATCTTACCTTCAGAGGGGTCCAGGCGTCGCGCCCGCCGCCCATGTTTGGAGTTGTTGTGAACGAACATGTTATCTGAAACAGCCAACACATGGCCGTCCACGTTAACTGTGGTGGACACCACCACCTATGGAAACACCAAAACATGTTTATTTTGGTTGGTTGTCCAAATGTACCATACCAAACTTTTTTCTGCATATATGTATTCTCACCTGAAATCGCCTCATGTCTCTGGGGTTCCCTGCATTTTTCAAACAGTTCTGGTTACACTTTAGGAAGAATTTCAGGAAAAATCTGGAAAACAAAGAAAGAAAAAAAGACTGAGTGACATGACCATATGAAAACACATGCATTCACAGGGCTTTAAAGATGAATAGAGTATTTCTGTGCCCCTAGTGACACCAAATGGAATAGCAGCAATAATGACAGTTTTCAAAGAGTTCCCTAAACACTCCCACATTTGACATTGGTCAGTAAGCAGATGGTCTTGCCCCAATCTAACACTGTTGTTTGCGCCAATGTTGTGTGTCTGCACAATGTTTCGATAGTGCCATAGAGCCACATTGTTTACCATTTTCCAGGTTATCAACATTCAAATGGCTTACTTATACAGTAGCTGACTGCATATATGTGATAACGTATTATTAAGTAAATAAAAAAAATGACACTTCAGTTTTAAACTACAAGAAAAAAAAAACATTGATATAATTTTCAGTCAGGAAAATAAAACCATGTGTTTTATGCAGCAGGCTAACAGCTGTCAGAGAGTGATTTAGCCCAGTCTCAACGCAGACTCTGAGAAGACACTCTATGTGTGATGTGTAATTAGAGATGAGCTTTGATTTTTCATCCTTTATATTGAAGACTAACTCTGGCTTGTTGATTTACTCATATTTTTACCTCAGCCTGGCGCTATTGATTGGGAATGGATATCAATGAAGATGAGCCGTAATAGCCTCCTCTGCTGGAGGTAGGCTACAGTAAGAAATGGATTGCAGACTTAATGCATTTCCCCTAGCTGGTAATATCTATGCATTCATCTCCAGGACCATAAGCCACACTATTTTGATGGAGTGCTTTCCTTTTAATTGCCACATTATCACAATAATAATCCGGGCAGTTAACAACCAGCAAGGTCGCAGACAGCCATGTCACATTAACCACAGGATAACCTCCGCACTGCCGCCCCACAGAGTGTGCGGAGAGAGGGATGCTGGGAGAAAAAGCGGTAAGAAAAGCCCCGTCTGCGATATAAATGGTCGGCATTTGCAGACAGCATTGATTTCTCCCTAATAAGACAGTAACAATATCTTTAAAAACACAGTGCTAACTCAAGCTATTTTTTTAACCTCACTTTTACTGCGTGACATAATCACAATATATACATTAACCCTATCAGCACTCTTAAAGCGAATGCCCACAGATAGATAAAAAGAGATAGGAGAAATAGAGAGAAATCTAGTGAGAAAGACAGATAGAAATTAAGAAAGAAAGAGAGAGAGAGAGACACGGAGAGAGAAAGCCTGCTCTCTTTAGCTAGTATCGACTGATACTTGATCTGGGTTGCTCTGTTGGCTGCTAATGCCCTTTATGGCCATGGAATACAATAATATGGGGAACCCATCCCTGAGCTCCATTTATATGATATTGGAGACCTTGGAAGGAGAGATATGGATCAATAAGGATTGAATTAAAACACAGCAGGAGACAAGGACTGTAAGTGAAGCTCTTCTCAGATATTAGAGGGAGTACTGTGTTCATCACCACCCCAGTCACCATTTGAAAGTAGAGAATCCTGCACGGATCAGCGCCAAAACCTGCCCTACCGTCAGAGACATGGAATACAGGGAAGAAAGAGAGAAACAGATAGATGAGGGTGAAAGAGGGAAATAGAGAGGCGTGGTGGGGTAGGGGGTGTGACCTGTGATGTGAGAGAGTCTCATAGGTCTAGATTTCTCCATCTGCCACTGGGCAGGAGTTGACAGGGAATGCGAGATTCCAGGTCTCATCCTGGAAAAGAGGCAGCACTTCAAAGCGGGTCAGCTCCCTTCAGATCGGGGCTAGCCTAGTGTTTGGAAGTGTGTGTGTGTTGGGGGGGGAGGGCTGCTTTTAGATGACAAGGCTTGGGGTGGAATGGAGATCTCAGACAGGAAAACGGGGGCAAGAGAAAAGACACGATCAAGGCAGATTCTAAAATGGTCCAGTGTAACTAAAATACTTTAGAGGAATATTCTGTGTTAAATACAAGTGCATGCTCTAACACAGCACCTGTGGTCTGCTGTTGAGTGCCACTGAAAATAATTTTGATTTGCCCATCAGTTTGTTAAAACCACAAAAAAAAAAACATGCTGACATAAATGGACATACAAAAGAAGGCTTTGGGCCAATTGTTGTAAGTTTGCCCCATAGATTTCCATTTTAACTGCATTGCTGTCTTTGTTAACTCAAAATGCAAATGTCAAACATATATGTACATTTTTGGCCAGTTTTACAAATACAAGATTGTTGTGGCCCAGTAGTTTGCACATATGCTCCAACACGTTGAGCATCGGTGCTCATATTAGCAACATGAGTTTGATCATGTCTTGCATTATGTCCCAGTTCTATCCCGCTTCATTCTCTCTGTTATTTCCTCCCTTGATTAAATTAAAGTTATTTCTTGTTTTAATCACAAATCAAACAAAATGTAGGTAGTTTTTATCATACAAAAGTTTGCTTCTGAAGTGAAGGTATCTTAGAATGTGTATATATTTTTACAGTAAACCAAGTCAAAATACTGATTTCAGGAATGTTCCAGGTTCAAAACAAGTTGAGCTCAATCGACAGAAATAAATGAGGCCAGTCTGTTACCCTTAAAATACACACTGTTTAAAAAGTATAGCCACAAGATGCACACATTATACATGTTAACATGATTATAGTATGATACAATTAGGAATTGACTAGCATTATGCAATTTACCAGATAACAGAGCTTACAGGTATTACATTGCCATGACAAAGATGTTGTAATATTTGATGTTACTGTACACAGATAAGCTTAGTAAGCAATTTCATCACACTAAAGTCATGTTAAGATAATTAGTTCTTATGGCTTAAATTTTAAAACCATGTGTATTTCAATGTTTATGTATTTGCCCCATTCACTTCCATTATAAGTGCTTTACTGTAACCATGTTTAATGTTTAATATTTAATATGTAACAATATTTTTTTCCAAATTGCTGTTGATCGAACTTAACTTGTGTTGAACCTGGCATTTAAAAAAAAAAAAAATTGCTAATTTTTTTTTTAAACAGTCATTACAAACCATATATATTTAATCATATCACATAATTATCACTTTCACAGAGGCAAGTGTTTTTAACTCTTAGTTTGGACAATTGTCACCATCAAGTCCCCTACGGGCCCTTGCAATGACATACAATATATTTTACCTGTGATACCATGACCCTAGAATGAAATGAACAGACAGCTATTAGAATGACAGAATGACGGAAGAACTGAAATTGAGGTGTGGACAGAGAGTGAGAGCAAGTAAGACTAACTCTCACGCTGAACCTCTCCCTCCCCATCTAAAACTTATTAAAACAACTTAAATAATTAATGGCCTTCTAGAGCCAGGGCTCGGTTATTAGTCTCAGTGTTTCTTTCTCTTCATCCTTTTCTCTGTCTCTCTTTCTGTCTTTCACTGCCCCCCCTCTCAGGCTGTCTCTCGTTCTCTCTCTCTACTCTTAAAAAAGTGGGTAAAAATAATGAGGGAGTTGGCGTCTCTGTTGTAAGCCGTCACCTCATTATGCTGGCCTGCAATCAATTACAGGGGGATGTGTGGCCCTGTCAGTTCATAATGTGCCTACAACTCAGAGTCAGGAATTACTGCTGGTCTAGAGCACCTGCTGCACTTGTCTCTGTCTCTAACTCAGAAGACCAGCATGGGGTTCTGGGCCAAAGGGAGACCAGAATGGCTGGGCAGGTAGCTTCAGAAAGTGAAGGCCATGCAGACCTTAAAGAGACTACTGTAGGGGGCCTGTGTAGCTCAGCCTGTATTGACGCTGACTAGCCTTGAAGTTTCAAGTTCGAATCCAAGGTGTGCTGAGTGACTCCAGCCAGGTCTCCTAAGCAACCAAATCGGCCCGGTTGCTAGGGAGGGTAGAGTCATATGGGATAACCTCCTCGTGGTCGCGATTAGTGGTTCTCGCTCTCAATGGGGCGCATGGTCTGTTGTGCGTGAATCACGGAGAATAGCATGAGCCTCCACATGCTGGGAGTCTCTGCAGTGTAATGCACAATGAGCCATGTGATAAGATGCGCGCATTGACGGTTTCAGAAGCGGCGGAAACTGATACTTGTTTTCCGCCACCTACATTTAGGTGAGTAACCGCGCCACCACAAGGACCTACTAAGTAGTGAGAATTGGGCTTTCCAAATTGGGGAGAAAAGGGATAACATTTTGATTCAATTTTTTAAAGAGACTATTGTAGCATCACTTAAGGCATGGTCACACATACTATTGCATGGCGAAATTCCATGGGGGAAATACAGCCATGTCATTGGGAATCCACGCAATCCTGTATTTTGCGCAATAGTCTTCCAGTGGTGAAGAATTTCTTCTCATGGATTTCATGTGGATTTCAAGTTTGGTGAACTTTGACAGGTGGATTTGCCAGTAGGACCTCTGTGTGGTCTTCGTACACAGCTACACTGAATATTCACAATGGACAAGGTAATAATTTTATCAGTGTGTTTCCATTTAATTTAAAGGCACTGTAAGTGATTTTAGCTGTTCTAGAATTTCCCTAAACTGAGCCATTGGATTAGCCATGCCCCCTTTCCAAAGCCCCACACACCAAAGACACCAAATGAGCTTTATTGCGAGCTGAACTTTTTGCCAAAAACAACAGCAGCAAAATAGCACCCTCAACTAACAACTATTATGAACAACATGGCATAAAATTGGCAGTAAGCCTCAATAACTCACTACAACTGCAATACTATGAGAATGCGCAAAATTATTGGCAGGCAGAAAGCCTGAGCTGTCACAGAGAGCTGTCACAGAGACCGGTGAGATACAGTATCTCAGAACACTTATTTCATTAATATCTTCAAGGAAGCTGGAAAAATGTTTGCAAACATTTCCATGAAAAATTTCACGTCTCACAGAGTATAAATTGCAACATTAAGGCCCCAATACACTTCATTCAAAATCAAAGAAAGAATGGCTGTGATGTCATTTAGAACAAAATCTGGCCATCTGGTTTTTGCCTTAATTTCGGTAGTTCGTAAGATCTTGCCTGGGCAAACTTTTAAGAAAAATTCCTAACGTCTACTAAACACCTTCTTACTGCCATTGGTCCGCGTCATCCGTAGGTGTGACCTGAGCTTCACCTTCCTTAAAACCGACAGCTAATTTTGTTTACATTGTTTAGTCAGTCAAAATCAGTCAACATGAATACACTGGCATGCAGATTTATTAGCAAGCTGATGCAAATGTACCTACATCTGTACAATCGTTCACGTAGAGACATTTTCCAAGACCATGTCATGCTAATTTTTGTTGTTGTTGTTAAATTTGTCTACAAAATGTATCAAATCTAATCAAATATTCTCAAGTGCCCATTCACTCATGTGCCATCTGCAGAGAAAGCCCTTCACACATCTGCCCAAAGTAATCTTATCCTCCTTCTTCTGTCTTTATTCTGCCCATTAACACTTTTAAACACCAATATTTGCAATAGTATCAGTGTCATTATAAATTATAATAACAGTGTAACCAACATATATTATGGCCCCATGAAGCCATTGAAGCACAATGCTATTCTGAGATGCGGGTTGGCGCTGCTTTGGCAGCACGAGGGGAACCTACACAATATTAAGCAGGTGTTTTTAATGTTGTGGCTGATTGGTGTATGAAGTCCCAGAAGAAAATGTCATTGCTCAAAGGTTGCTCTTAACTTAAGACTTGATGAAGTTTGCAGTTATGTTTTTTTATCTCAGAAGATAAATCTGAGAAGCAGGAGATATCTCAATTCAATCTCACTATTGTTAAGGAGACAAAAATAACAGATGAAATTGATCTCTTTTGTGATTTTTCTCCATACACACGTTCCAAGAATGTGATACTATAGTTCCTCATTATGACACAGAGTACAGCTTGTTGTATCTGGTGTGTTGAGTTTATGAGAATATGTTTAAAGACATATGTGCAGGCATACGTGCATGCATTCATCCACATACACACAAACAAACGTCCTCACATGATGTGTGAAAAGAGCATCTCTGTCTGCTCACTCAATGTCTCACACACACACACGCACGCACACATCCCAAGAGTCTCTCATTTATTATGTTAGGCAAAAAAGAAAAAGAAGGAAAAAAATATATCTTTCAGCAGAGGTATTTCTAAAAGCTGCCATGGATCCAATTCTTGGCAACCATTTGCAGTGAGCATTTGTTGCTTTCTATGAAAAGCTGCTCTTCTGTGGGACAGTTAAAATGGGTAGAAAGGGGCAATCTCTATTATAGACCTTGCATCAGATTAGCACTCTGCATTTTGTTCCATTCACAATGTTCCTGTCTCTCAACACACTGTAATTCTGCTAGATAGATATCCAATTACATCACAAGAGTGGCAGAGCGACAAAAAGCGTAATCAAAACACAAACATTTGACTGCGCTTGCAGCTATTGGTCCACTGGACGAACTGGTTGTAGCTGTAGTGTAATTATTTTAAAGCCATGTAAGAGTTTCTTGTCATAATGTCCATTATTTTATATAGCATAATAGCATAAAGAATGTTTTGGATTATTGAGGTTGAAAAATCATATTATTGACTTTCTCCCGATTTCAAAATTATTGGTTAATTAGGAAAACATTAACAATAAAGGTGTGCAAAAAGGCAAGGTGTGTGTGTGTGTGTGTGTGTGTGTGTGTGAGAAAGAGAGAGAGACTGGGCTCTCCTACACGTCATCAATTATTCACTAGCCAAGATGGCAATTACAGGACCGTGTACAATCAGAGTAAATAATTAATAAGGCACTCAAACAGTCTCTAGAATGGATCTTTGTCTCTCTCACTCTCTCCCTCTCTCTCTCCTTTGTCTCATCCTTTACACTGCTTCTAACGTCTGCTCCCCTGGCCTCTTACCTTTGTTATGAGCACAAACACAGTTTATACACCTCACAGACTCTTGCACGTATCAGAGACACTCGTAATGAGCTCTGCTTTAGGGTAGATGAGAAACCACTTTATATGCATTTTATTCTAAATAATGTTTCCTAATCAGGAAAGATGCATCTGGGGAGTTTGTAAAACATCTAAGGGGTGATAAACAGAAGGGAATTCATGTGTATTTAAAAAAGAAGAAAAAAAACAACCTGTGAAAGTATGATTTAAATTATTTTGATATATCATGTCAACAAATCACTTTTTAACTATTGATCAAGGAAAGTGCTTAGATCTTAATCAATAATAATTAATCAAACTAGAGTTTTAGGTTTAGAGCTATGCTTGTCCATGCAAAAGTTGCCACCAAATGCTATGGCATTGTGAGTGGTTGCCAATGCGTTGCTATGCATTTCCAAGGAGTAGCCCTAAGTGGTAATTAGCATGTTGCTATGCAGTTGCTGGGTGCTTCTGGGTTAGCGTTGTGAATAGTAGTCGGGACATTACATATTTAGTGGCAACATATCATGTGCACTTGAAACGTTTCTTCCATCAGCTGTTCAATGGTGAATGCTTCCATGTAGTTCCATTTGGTAAGAAACTAAACTTTGAAATAAACTTGCATAGTATATTTTGTAAGTGTATAGTGTGTCTTTAGGGACACAACTTATGGGAATTTATGAAAATCATAGGTCGGATTGCTTAATTGCTTAATTGCTTAATACTTTGGGTTAGCTGCTTTGTTACAGATTAGTCTTTTAACACAGATGCAGAATTCCCAGAGTTAAGGATGGGGAAATTAAATGGAAAAGAATAGGCAGATCCTGGAAAACCCAGCAGTTATGGTTGAATGTTTTTGTTTAGACCCAAAATGATCACACTGAAAGTTGGCATGTTGTTTCCGAGAGTTCAGGTATACTAAGATTGGCCACATTATGCAAACTCACCAACAAGCTCCATCTCCTACCAGAAGCTTTTGCATCGGCTCCATGATGTTCACCTTCCCCTATGTTAGAGGTTTGCATTCCCATATAACTCCCACAGGACTTGTAGGACCCGAATTGATTTCTTGTGGCGCAGGATAACATTTTCGAGTTGAAGACGGCAGGGGCACTTTAAGGTACCTCTATGCCCATGGGCCCCCTTCCATTTATTTGTTGCACATGCATAGGGGAAAATGGACCCCATGGCTGCAAGCTGGGCACCATTGGAGTTGTAGGCCCCTGGGCTTCGGCCCGTATAATCACGTGCGTTAAGGTGCCCCTGGAAGGCGGTAGCGGATGGTACTTCCATGAGATGTGGATGGGAGCGGGTGGTTAGATAATAGCCTGAAAAATCTGATGTGGATCTCTTTATTTATTTTATTTATTAATGAATGGAAAAAAATAAAAACGTACATATATATATATATATACAGTATATATAAAACTTAAATAATTTTGCACACATCTTGTGCATTGAATTATCCAATATTAAGAGCAGGCAGGCAGTCAATGGGGCTTTAGAAGAATGGCAAAGCAAAGCACACACTGTGTCATCAAAGGATGTGAAACTCGGACTATAAAATTGTCAATTTAGTGTCAAGAAACCAACATCAAGCAAGTCAGGCATAATATTCACTCAACATCTGATAACATCATGAGGGTTTGCGGGAACGGGAGTGTTCGAGATGAAAATTGTTGCACAGACCGAATCTAGCAAAAGAAAAGTCAAACTACTGTGTTTCACTGTGAGATCAGACTGTTGGACCAGTGAACAGTGTCTTTGTGTCTGTTTGTACTTAAAAGCTAAGACTGAAGATGCGGCAATACAAATTGCCCACACCCATCCACACACATGCTCCTCCCATGCGATCAAGTTTCCTCAAGACCCTCCTCAGCTTTATTTTGGCCCCTGTTGCCATGGCAAAGTACATATTTGTACCTCCAATCGAAATCAGTCCATGACATAATGCAGTAACTAGCTGAGAGCACGTAAAAAATGTGAGCGCCGTTGACCTCAGAAAAGAGGAATGGATAAGAAATTACTGAAAGCTGTACTTCCTGAACAGAGCACAGTCACTTATTACACCCATAACCAAAACCCCAGAAACCTGCTACACTCTCACATAAGCCATTATGCTGATAGAAACTGCACATTACAATATACAATATTTTATGAAAGTCTTATTCGACTGTGGCTGGTGTAAAATGCCAAAAATGATATTGCTCAGGCTGGAGAAGTTTTAAAAGTAGTTTTGGTCTCCATGCACAATAATATGTGAAGTGGGCTTACGGCAGCAGATATGTGTGGGAAGGATAGGGTGAATGAAACAGGCAGAGTTAAGACAATGTTTTGCTCTACATGAAGATCAAACTGTTAGGCTTGTCAGTAAAACAGCAGGGGGAGGTTGCACAGTGTTATGCACTGAAAAAAATGTGTCTGTCTGCAAGAATATGATGCCAGGTGAGTTCACTGATTTACACTGGGAAATCAAGCTACTAATGGTTAGGGGTTTTAAAGCCATTTTCATTTTATTTTTGGGATTTTTTCTATTTTTATTGCACAGGCCAGATTTGAATCTGTGTCTCTAATATGAGCACTTCGGCTCAATGTGTCTTGAGTTTATCACTCATGGCTCCAATGTAGCAAGTTGCAATGCATATTAATTCAAAATGGTCTGACGCCATTAGATATGCAAAATTGCCTGATCCTAACCTTTTTGCATTTTGCATCAAAGGTATCATGAAGTGCTATTTTTTAAAATAATTTTATCATCTTCCTGAGGTCCAATGATAATTTTATGGAAGTTTTTTTGCCCCAAAACAGTCACAATTTAGTAATATATGATAATTTTCCACCCTGTTTTTGCCCTTGGTCTGAAATGCTCGGTTTTGGCCTAAACTTCAACATAAATGCCAACTGTTATGATTGGCTATCATCATTCAGATTACTTTTTTTGAGTGATGTGTAAAGTAATGCAATTTATTTTTTATTTTAGACCATAATATCGGAGCTAATTTTTAAATAAAGTAACGCGTTACTTTTGTACACTTCTACTTTCCCTGTATTGCGAGAAATCAGGAGTAAAAGTGTGAAAACTTTGGGGAGAAGACGTAATGCATGATGGGCATTGTAGTTCTATGGAGTGTGAGGCCAGAGACTATTTAGCAGATACCAGTCACTTCTATTTAAATGAATGGGAGACATTCGAATTCTCAACCAAGAAGCTCTAGCACCCAACACTCAATGGATGTAGAAAGCAAGTCCTGCCTTGCAGGTAAAAGTGCCAATCACCTTTTGGATATAGACATCGCATGCCAATCAACTCGCTAACGCGCATGCACATTAGCTATACAAGCCGGGAAATTTGCATGTTTAAACATAAAATGATGTCAACATTTGATGAGTGAAACTGCTCCGTGTTACAGCTCCCTGTATCTGGAAGAATGGGATGAGAAAAGCTGACTCTGGATCAGTGGCTCCGAGCAAAGCTCTACATCGATTGTGTATGCAGAGAAAATGTCTTAGTTTATAAAAAAGATTAAACATTTTTGTTTTATAATAAGTAGTTTAATTCATATAACAAACCATTATTATGACATTTTGGTGACTTAAGTAAAAAATATTATTTTATTATTAGACACGAGCATGTCCTTGAACATGTTAGGCTGGCATTCCCCACTGAATTTTATCATGACTTTTGAAAAATACCTTAAGTTGACTGATATTGTTGATGGGCACAGCACATGATGACATATGATGCAGGTTCAAGTGTTGGACTTTGCTTCTTTAGGTAAGACAGTGGTTATTCTTCATTATTCATATTGGCTGCCATGTTAATGGACAAGCAAATCATGCATAGTCATGTTATTGATTGTTTATTATAAATAGGACGTGAAGACATACTTTCTAAATATCTGTTTGTTTACTATGTTGTTTTGACATGAGTGTTGTACAGTAGCTAGCATGACCTGTAATGTCTCTTGTATGCAATGCATGGCTTATTTGTATGGAATGCATAGCATAGCAGAAGAGAAAGTGTCTGTGAGAAAAAAGCAGAAAGTAAAAAGTAAAATATCGCAAACATAATATAATGCTTTACTTTCCATAAAAGTTTACTTTTTCATTAATCAAGGTTTTCAAAGAGTAATGCAATATAACTCTAAAAATGTACTTTTAAAAGAAACGTTACCCAACACTGCATCCGAATATATTAAACTGTTCATCTCAAGCACAACTGTTAACATTCAGTCCCATAAACTATCAAACAGACATGAAACTTGAAATATTCATGAATGAAATGGTTTACTTACATTTTTTATGTGTTTTTAACTGTCCCATCTTTCAATAACAGTTCCTTTGCAAAGCTGGAATCATATTATGATGAAAAAAATTGTCCAATACATGGTGAAATTACGTAAACACATACTGTAGGTGCACTGAGGCGCACATCGCCAGAAACACACCGAAATGGTCAAAGAATTCCATCATCAAAAACATCCTATGTTTTCATAAACCAACAAATAAAAATAGTGCGCATGGGTGAAAGAATGCATCAATGACTCATTTGTGCTCAAAGCAATACAGGCAGCAGCTGAATGAAAACCAAATGCATAATTGTCCAAAGCACGGTGAAATGACGCACACACACATACTGTAGGAGCACTGAGGAGCACACCAAAATGGTTAAAGAAGTCCATCGTCAAAAACATCCTATGTTTACATATACCAACAATTTAAAATAGTGCGCATGGTTGAAAGAAAGCATCCATGATGCATAAGTGCTCAAAGCAATACAGGCAGCAGTTGAATGGAAGAGAATTGCTTCTCCTCTTTAGAGTTGTAACTTGACACTGCATCTTTTAAAAGAGGCAAGATACATGCCGGTGCGATGACACATGTTGTGGGATGTGTAAATACAAATGAGCAATGTGTCATGATGTCACGAACAGTCAGATGTTTCAGCAGGGTGGCAACTATAAATGCTCTTTTTAGGCTGGGGAGGAAGATTTGAGTTCTGAAATTTGCAGTATGTTTTTATAGTACAATTACCTCTTATATGTCTAAATATCAAGGAAAACTTGATTCACCATTTCATGACCCCTTTAAATATGACCCCTGTTTTATATATATATGCTTTTTAAAGAAAATGTCCCATGTCAAAAGAGCCCACAACATAGTCTCTATGATACTCTGGTCCCTAGATATGGCTCAGGTCCCTCCTTCATTGTAAGGATTTGGTATCATCTGAAATAATCATGAGCCCAATCATATAGAAAAGTAAAAGATGACCTCTCTTCAACAAGCCTCTATAGCACAAGCGATGTGGGGCAAGTTTATAGGATCACAGAAAACAGATATTGAAAGCAGAATCTCCTTGTAGAAATACCCTGGTTCAATAGACCCTTGCCTCATTGTCTCCAAAGTCAAGAACTCAAGTGAAAGATCTCTGTCTGGAAGCAGTATATCTACCTCCCGAATCCTGTTACAACACTGTCTTCCATCTCAACCATCACAGTTAACAGCCTGTCCAGTCAATCAAGCCAGAGAAGGAAGAGTAGATGGTGAAAAAGAAAGGAAAACAAAGAAAATCCTTGCTTGATGTGTGTAGGCTGACAGCTCTATCCAAGCCCCCCAGTGTTGAAATCAAGCTGTCACTCTTCTGCCATGGAAATAGAGGAATTGTGCGCTCAGATTTAAATACTGCCTATAATAGCTTCCCATCTATCAGGCCGGCTGGCCGGTTATTCTTAGACACATACATTAGCCCTTGGCCCAGATAGGAATGTCACCAGATTAAACATCCAATTTGTTAACCGGGCCAGGCCAGGGGTGCTGCTTCTTGACAGAACTTACAAACAAGCCCAAATGGCCCCATTTTTCACCCATAGTCCTGCTGTTTTTTTTCCTCAGACAGAGGGAACCACTACTGATGGGGTGAGAGAGTGAGAGCATGGAAGGATTTTTTCATAGGTGGAAAGACAAGGAGAAATGGTAGGTGTTCTCTGAGGCCACTCAATCTCAGGAAGAACCATAAACACCAAAACAGTAAAAGAGAGAGTATTTGTCATGGAGTATTGATGTCTGGAACATTCCCTCATTAAAGCACTGCAGAAAAAAATCTGACATTTCGTGGAGGCATACTGTAATGCTCAGTTTCAAAACCTAGTGAGCTGCTTAGCCTCCCAACAGCAAGGTTGTTCCAAAAGATTGACATCTTAATTATGCTGCCTTCTAAGAAAACTTGTTTAGCCAAATTCCAAGTCAGCATAGAATGTATCCTTTGTGAAGAATGCAATCTCAGAATGATCACTATTAAAATAGTCACTGTATAGCAAGTATAGCAAATCGCCTTTTATTTCACGTTTTTATAACTGCATATTACTGTTTTATAATGCATCTGTAAATAACTTATTAGTCATTAATGAACCACTTAAAGGAATATTTCAGCTTTAATACAAGTTACCACAAAAATGAATTTAGACTTTCAATCCCTCTTTTCTATAAAAAAGCAAGAATTCTGGTTATAGTGAGGCACTTACGATGGAAGTGAATGGGGCCAATCCGTAGACATTAAAATACACACTGTTTAAAAAGTAAATGCACAAGACATAAAACAATATGTGTGTTAACATTATTTTAGTGTGATAAACTAATTTATTAACCTTTCTGTGTACAGTTATTTCCAATTTTACAACTTTGTTTCCATGTCGACATAAAGCTGTAAACCATGTAAACCTGCAAAAACTACAATTTAAACAATTTTAGAGCTTAAATAATACACAAGGTGTATCAGAACAATTAATGTAAGTGCCCTCCAAAAATTGGCCCTATTCACTTCAATTGATAGTGCCTCACTGTATTCTCGAATTTAGCTTTTTTGAAGAAAAGGAGGGGCCAGACAAAACAATTTTTGTGGGAATCAACATTATACCACAAATGCTGTAGGCTGAGCTTAACTTATATTAAACCTGGAATGTTCCTTTAACTAAAGGAACATTATTGTAAAGTGTTACCCAAATCAGACAAACAAGGTTCCTGGTCACTTAAAAGGCAGTAGGCACCAAGGTAGCTCACTAGGTTTAGGAACGGAGCTTAAGTGTCTCTAAATTCTGAGAAAACACCTTACACTGTGCATGCATCATCAGAAATAAGAGGAAATAAACAACACATTATAAAAAGAATATCATAAAGTCCTGGGAGTAATACTGAACTAATCCTCAGCAGCGGCCCTTTCAAAGCCCAGCGAGCGAGTAGATATATTCACTAAAGATGAAGACATAGATTAGAGCGAGTGAGGACCCTGTGGACAGATTGGGAGCATATTGAGAACAGAGAGAGAGAGGGAACCAGATGCCACCAGATGCCACCAGTTAAAACCCTGTAGAATGGGAGACAGAGTGAGAAATATGGCCGTTCTGCACCACTCGGATGGTGAAAGCCACCCGAGGGGAGATATCTTACTCGGCGGAGAGAATGAACAAAGCCGTGAGGTGACTGCATGTCATGGGCTTATACCATCCATACTGTCACAATTCATAATGAGTTCAAATCATCCTCAGTACTGTAGAAAATAACTTTTCATGTAGCTAAACTGGGGTTCCTACAAACTGGGAATCAACAAAATAATACAATGTAAAAATTGAATACCTGTACAGTAAATTGCGTTTGACAAAAGTGTCTTCAAATGCACAAATGTAGTATGCCTTGTAATGTGCCATTTGAACATTACATATTATATTACATTATAAATTACAGCATATATGGCTTGGGCCCCTCCTTTAATGTAATTTTATGGATTTTTTTTACCTGTTTAATCAGACACCAGGTGAAAATCGTAAGACTGATTGCTTTGAAAAATTAATGCACACCTCTCCTCAAGAAGCTACGTTATTTAAGGTATCACAAACGGTGCAGGTCAAGTTACATGCTGAAGTTTAATAATTAGGTTTATGGGGGCCAGGGTAGCTCAGCAAGTAAAGACGCTGACTACCACCCCTGGAGTTGCAAGTTCGAATCCAGGGCATGCTGAGTGTCTCCTGCGAGGTAGAGTCACATGGGGTAACATCCTCGTGGTCGCTATAATGTGGTTCTCTCTCGGTGGGGCACGTGATGAGTTGTACATGGATGCCGCAGAGAATAGCGTGAAGCCTCCACATGCGCTAGGTCTCCGCGGTGACGCGTTCAACAAGCCACGTGATGCACGGATTGACCATCTCAGACACGGAGGCAACTGAGATTTGTCCTTCGCCACCCAGATTGCGGCGAGTCACTACACAACCATGAGGACTTAAGAGCGCATTGGGAATCGGGCATTCCAAATTGAGGAGAAAAAGGGGAGAAAAAACTCAGGTTAGGTTAACCTAAAGTAGCGACGCTTCTAACTTAACAATATTTTTTCAGTAGTATGACATTAGCAAAGCTATTTTCTCAAAAGTGTAGCTTTTACTAAAAATGATTTTACCTAAATTAAATTAAATGTAGTTATCTCATTTTTGTTTGTAGCTCAGTTTTGCTAACTTGTAATTTTAAAAGAGTTGCTTGTACCCAGAACTGTCCCTAACCTTTAAAGCACTAGTAACAGGACTCATTCAAAGTTTAGTAAGGCTGTAAATACTCATAGACTCTCTGAAATTCTGTTACACTGTCAGATGTTTGAACCATTTTCAAAGTGATCATAAGATCACAGAATCACAGTTTGAACTGATGCCAAACGGCAGGTAAATCAGGGCTAAGTAAGTGAACCGCAATACATGTGAGAGTTCCTTAAGACTAGGAAAATAAAAGAGAGTCAGACAGTGAAATAGCCTCTGCCTCTATGTAGAAACCAATAAAATTTCTCTCACGCTAGCAAACACAAGTATTTTATTATTCCAAAATCGTTCTTCGGGGGAAAGTGATTTATACCTCACTTTATCTGTCAGACAAATGTTTCTCTTTATGGCTATTACTATTCCAAACCGGCGGCAGGCTACACAAAACTAATATAGTGTGTGAAGTATTTAATTAAGTATCTGGGTAGGTATGGCTGAGCGTCTTGCTTTATTGAACCAAAATTAAAAATAACTCCTCCATTTGAATAACGCCTGGGGCTTGCCTCTTTTACGCCTCATTTTAATATCACTCATGCCACTTTAACCTTTTCAAGCACAACGTCTGTCGCTTGTTTGTCAGTTGAGAGAAATTTTACACTCACACACAACTGCACTTACACACAGTCGGAGTGATTCTCAAACAAGCTTACAGAACCATGTGTTTTTGCCACCTCGTAGGCAAGGAAGACAAATACCTCTAGGTCAATGTACTTTTTTCACTTGCTTTGTTTTTGAAGTAGGGGAGAAGAAAACAGGAATAAAGACAAGTAGAAGTGAGATTTAACAGCCCTAGATACAGTATGTTCATGAAATGTGAACATGATGCAATGGTTACATAGTAAATGTAATTTGTGAGAGCTTTGAAGTGTTTAGAAAGCGGCGGCCATTTTGGGGCACATCAGATATTGGGTTTAATTAAACATGACTCCAACACAAATAATGGAGGGAGAGAACTTCTTCTGAACGAGAACACCACACAAAACAAAAAAATTACCACGAACGGGGCCGGGCTGCCAGAAAAGATGAAAGTTTGTTCTTCACTCAGGGTGAAAAGAGTGCAAGTGAGAAATTGATAAAGAAAAATATCCAGATGCAGGTTTTAAAATCACAGAGCAGACCGATATTATCCATCTGTTTGGCACACCTCATTCTCGGCTGCATTGAGGAGACGGTCATGGACAAGGTGAACCCAGCATCACCATCTGGCTGTGTGCTGGCCTGGACAGAACTGAGGACAATTACACACTCCAGAGGAGCACACACACGGAATCGCCAATATCTTTCTGAATCTTCCTAAGTATATTGCTTAATGAACAACTCACATTTCTGAAGGCCTCACTGAGCAGCAAATCGTATGTGAGTCTTTTTATGTTTTCCTCTTTCCTTCTTGATGGCACTTTGTGATTTGTGACACCGTTAAAATCTGATGGTCTTTCACATTTCACATACTTTTACACCATTTTGTAGTGTAATAGTAAGAGTAGTGTGTTCACACTGAAGAAGATAATGAGAAGAACAGTATCTGGATGATGTAATTAGTCTACCGAAAACAATGCAGTGTGAAACGTTGGACACTTTAAATACTCAGTGGTTGCACCTTTCCCTAAATAGCAGAAGGCAAAGTTCCTTTCAAACAAGGCAGTATACTTGGCAACCATATTGGGAACACTCCCAATCAGCTATTTTTTATAGATACAACTAGCATACAATTGCAGCTCCAATCTACTTGAACAGGAAAAGATAAAAATCTCCAAAACAGTTGGTCAAAGTTACGTTCAAAGGATATTTTTAAAATCATCAGTAAAATTGGACAGCAATGGTGTTATAAATTGTGCTTCTTTAGCTCAGATCAAACAAAAAACACACTATTTTTCAGGCTGGTCCAGCTAATGCGTGTGCGCATTCTCAAAATATCTGATTGGCAATGTTTCCTTGAAAAAGGTGACTGGCTCTTTAACCTGTAAGGCAGAACTTGCTTTTTCTGCATCCGCCATATTGGGCATTCCAATTTCTCCCATTCATTTTAATTCAAGTGTCTTGGGCTAAGCAGTCTCGACAGAAGGTAAGAAGATATCGTGCCAAAAAATATAGTTATCTTCTTCACTTAATGACAAAAACTTTTTACGATTGCAAACAAAGCCACTACCGAAACTTCTGTGAAATATTAATGATATTTCATATTTGAATGATTGAATGATTTACTATCATCACCCCACGCTGTGTGAATATGTACCATTTGAGGCACAAACTCGGACAGATTTTGACTAATGTGCTAAAGCTAGTGTGTTTGAAATGTTACTTCCTTCAACTGAACATATCACAATGTTCATTCAGCAACAGTAGGTCGAAAGTTCTGCGGTTAAAATCAGTGTGTGCTTACCAAAATTGTAATCACTGTCCCCAGTGGCCGAAGATGGAAGTGTTGCTGAACATATGGACACTTGTGAGCTCCAGTTTCCGGGTGTCCACAGAGTGGTTACAAAGTTGAGTAGTATTTGTAGTTGATGTAATTCAGGCAACGCAGATGTACTATATTTTATTAACCTAACCCAATGCCCAACACTAAACCTAAATTTAGTAGTAAAAATGTAATCTTAGAGTAAAAATACAACCTCAGAATCTCGCTCAACTTTGTTTATGTGAGCACGAATACTTCCTGATTTCCATGGGACCAGAGCCCATGTTCGGTGGTGTCATCTAGAGGGAAATCTGTTTACATGTGAATTGAAATCTGGTTGAACAGAGTTGATTTCAGGGTACATGAACATTTCGATTTCCCGTTTGATGTTGAACTGACAGAGGCCAAATGCTTCTATATGCCATATGAGACGATACAACCCTTTGAAAATTCATAGAGATGGCCAAGTACATAGTGTGCACAATGTACAGTTCATTATTTGAGACACAACTAGTGTGTGTGAGTGAGGAGAATTTGGCCTCTTGTTCACTCAGGCGGGTGTTGAGTATACACAGCTGTTCTGAGTTTGGCTTAATGAGTATCTGTTCTGCAGTACTACTCAGAATCCAGGTTCCTGTGGCCAGACCGGCAGGTGAAGACTTTGTGTTTTGATTTACATTCCATGGAAATTTGATGAATGCCGGTCCAAGGCTCTTTTTCCGCATTTCTCAAATCAGCATCTCGTCTGGCAAGGCTCAAAGTTGCCAGAAAAGTGATGTGTGAGCTATGAAGTGAACGAGTAACCGTATGACCGTGATAGAAAGCTGCCAACGCTGGGAAGAGAGGTCAAGTATTTAGCCATGACAGCCTCCAGATTGCAAACTTACACCCACTGAACACAAACTGTCTTCTTTGTTAAACAGCAGAATGGATTTGTCTATGTAGACGGGGAAGGGAGTTATGCTCAGATAGTGTATTGATTTATCAGAGGCTGGTCACTTGGGATTGTCGACTTAAACTGAGGGGGGCTATGGGAGTGATGGTGTATGTGATTTGTACACCGTTAAATTCAGCTTGATAAAAGTAGACGGTTTGGTTTGTGTTGGTAAACAGGTGTTGTGATATGATTAGTGATTACAAAGAAAAACAGGCTGCCTGGTGCCACCAACACTAATGTAAGAAATAACTGGGAAAAGTTTCATATCAAATCTGATGCTCATTTCACGATATTGTGATTTCACTGTGTTAGTAATTCATTAGGCACATTTAGAAATAACTATGACACTTTGTGAAGGAAAATATTGTGACACCAAGGAGAGCTGTGTTTAAACATCTGGCAGCTAGCTTTATTTGAAATTGTTTGGTTTAAAAATGTAAAAAAAAATTTTTACATTTTATTTTTCTACTTTATATATATATATATATATATATAAAGTAGTAACAATTTAGATATATAGAGTGTGTGTGTGTGTGTGTGTGTGTATATATGTATATATATATATATATATATATATATATATATATATATATATATATATATATACACATATATACAACTTTTAATTATCTAATAACATCCAATATATTTTATTTGATTTTTAGAACATAATATATATTTACATAATTATTATTATTGGAAGAGGATAGAAGTGAAATGAAATCGTAAATGTTGCAGGCCAGACTTGAACCTGAATTGGTCGCATGGGCACCAGTAGGTTGCTTGTTTGTTCGTTTCAAGTGTGACAAAAGAGGTGTTTAGAGAGGAAAGAGAAAATGAGAAGATCTCTGTGACTTTGATCAAACCTCTACTGACACTCTAGTGTCAACATACTCTATTTATTCTATTGCGGCACTGAATTTAAGTTATACTGCATTAAATATGTGTGCATGTTCTGGAAAATCTGATAAGAGATGGTGTCCTGTACAATTTACATACACTATTGTATAGTTTATTAGACTTTATTTCATCATCTGTTATTAAGTTATTAAGATGGGAAGGACTGTAATTGTTCCACACAAGTTCCCATATCACAAAAAAAAATTTGAACAGGGAAGGTGCCACTTCCTGAGGAGGACACAGAGTTAACAGCTCCTGTCACGTCCCATCAGAACGTGTGAGATTAAAATAAGCTGTCACTCAATTAATAACTCACCTCGTCCCTTACAGCTGGGGAAGCAGCTGGTCTCTCTGGCACTAATAACCGCTGAGGAAAACGGGCCGGCAATGAGGCCCGAGGCCTCACGGTGTGACAGCACCACTTCAGCAGTCAGAGAGGAGTGAACACAGCCCACAAAACTGTGAAGGACTTCATCACCCAGAGGGACAATCTATTGTACGTTTAAAGCTTAGGAAACTTATTGCCGATTTCAGATATGTTTCACTGAAGCATTAACTTTGTCTTTGATGTTTCTTTAAAATCAGTCACAAATCACTCATTTGTTGACACAAGAATAGGCATAAAGAGCCATACAATTAATGTAGATTGCACAGATCAGATCATTTGGTCTTGGAAAAATTTGATGAGAGAACTGTTTGAGTTTGATGGTATATGCTTCTGTTGAAGCCATCAGTCCAGTCCTTTTTAAATTGTGTTCAATAGTGAAATTACAGATGAAGGACAACACTACCAATGATCCTACAGGGAAATATCCACCAATCAGAGAATCACTGTGAACAGAGTGCGCCAAAAGAGCTCTGCAGTGACTGCACATTTCGATTATGTAATTGAGTCTCCCTTCAAGTTAAAACGACTTATTCTGTATAATAAATATATCTGAATAGTTTGCAATAAAATTAAAATATGTTGTTTTTATACTTAAATTGTTTTCCATCGTTTTTTTATTTAGATTACATTATTCACAATGTTTAATGGGGTTGTAGTTCATCCCCTCATTAAAGACGTTAGGAACAGAGTCTTGCACCTTTGTCTTTTTGTCCAATTTTAAAATACTGTTTTGTTTCAAATCAAAGTTTGTTATGATGTGATTCACCTTGGAGCTGGTTGGTTTGGTACTTACTGAACTCAGATGGCAGAAAAGGTGGGCAGGCACTTTTGTGCTCTATTCGAAACTTGTGTCTATGCCGAAACAAAATTTGGCCTTTCCCAATGTGTAGGCATTTTCATACCGTGATGGGTGTTTTTCAACCACTTTAAATGATTTGCCAACAACTGAGAATTGAGATTCCCTACTTTAATTGGATAGTTGAGAAACCTCCATCCTGGTTTGAAAACGCCCACTGATTACTACATTGAGATTCCCTACTTTCATTGGATAGTTGGAAAGAGACCATCCTGGTTTGAAAATGGCCACAAATTGAGAAACGGCCATTATTATTGAGCTATACTTCCTCTATTCCGTTGGGTGCTGCTAGTGGCACAGAAAATACACACTTCACTTTTAGGCAAATGTCTCCATTCACTCTACTTTCAGTCTCATTGCTGCCTCACAGAAATAATTGAGATATTAAAACGACCTTATTTGCGATTTCCCTTTCATTTGTGTAGAGTCGTTTAGACTCTTTAAGGAAGGAAAAGTTATCCGTAGGTGCTTCTGAACTGTTATAAAAACAGCCAATATTTCAGTGCGGCGGGGTGCCAAAAGAAAGAAAGAGACAGAGAGAAGGGCCCCAAAGAGAATGGTGCAGGTGCGAAACTTGGAATGTGGCCTAACCGAATACACTCTGGAATCACACACTCCATACACACACACATTTAATCACACAGGTCAACCGTGCACACACCCTCCAACACACTGATCTGGCCAAATACCTCTCATGACAAAGGAATTATCTCAGCATCAGCTGCTGGGCGTACACACTCTCATTTTCTCATTCTCAAGATTTCCAGCCTGTCCAGTGCCATCTTAGCAACCGAGTTTGTTTATATATCATATGTATACTGTATACAGCACAAAACAAACAGAGCCATGACAAATAGCAACGAGAGCTGAACAGAGATCAAAACGGTCAGCATAAACAAACACGTGCACACTAACACGCACAAGACGAGTATTCCCTGGGAACGGGCTTATCGCCCAATTCAATTGGCTAAAATGGGGGATTTTGGATATTAGATGGATGTGATGGTTGAAGAGAAGCAGAGTCCATGAGAAATTACACAACTCTCTTTCTCGTGGAATTCTGGATCCGTTCAAAGAGTAATGTCATTTCACTGCCTCAACACAACAAAAATATATTATACTTTGTGTTTGAGATTTTCAGTTTTCCTAATGGAATAACTGACTCATCAGAACAGCACGGGGACTTCCAGCGATATAAGCCACTAGCTGAAAGATAAATAAAATTGCTGCAATAAGGAATTCATTATTTAGCAGCAATTATACTGTAGTTAGACCCGCTGATATTTTAAGAATGTCATGGAACACTTGTAACCCAAAAATGCATACACGAGTAACTACTTTTTGATATATTTACATCGAAGTAGTCTTTTTATCTGACTTTTCAAGAATAGATGTTTCTCTTAAAATACCTTAGGAGAAATAAAAAGAGACACTTGTTGACATGCAGAAAGAGCTATAAAAGTAGTGCAGATAAAACAGCTCAGATCATTTCGTAACACTTTACTATAGTTCCCATTAAGGGCGACTTTCATGCAATACTTGCCCAATAATGCTATTTGTTATACAAGCCAATATTCAACTTGTGACAGAAATAAAGTATTTTTCAGCCAAAGTAAGACTACTTTTAATCACACAGAAGCACAACAAGTCACCGAAATGCAGAATGAGACTTTTTATCTGCAAAAACTTTTCATGTGGAGTTCAAAGCGGCACTTGATTCTGGTGCTGACGCAGTGACACGAATCATGAATGCAGCTTCACGATTGCAATTTGTAACAAAGCGGATAGTCACAAGTCTGCCGGCAGATTAATATTGTAGAGTATGAGAGATATAGAGATTTCATTCCCATTGCAATTAATATGCAACCTATGTGGGGACTAGCAGTGCTGGGTAGTAACGGACATGTATTCTGGATTATGTAATCAGATTACAAAAATCAAGTATTTGTAATTGGATTAAATAACATTTTATAATACTTGTAATGGGACTACAGTTACTTTTAAAGATTATGTGATTACATATTATCAAGGCAACAGAAGTACATTTTCAATAATTTATAGATCATTTTCATATCAACATCGTCATATTTTTACCACAAAGCGCAAAAGTCTCACAGATGATCATTTTGAACATGTGCTCCTTTTACGTTACAACAGTAAAATATGCACCTCAACAAGGAATAGGTGATGACTATTACAAAGTAGCAAGGGTTAAGTAAGTTTGTCTGAGCTGTTATTGTTTATTTAAGTAAATTCTGAGCTGTTATTGTTGACCTAGCAATGACATTGCTGTTGATTTCAGGTTCATTACTGTTTGTTCATGTAATTTTTCTATTATTTTATGCACATAAAATGAACTAGATGTGTTTTTAAAAAATATTTAAAATTTCTTGCTACCTCTGCAATGGTGTGCAGCTCACACATTTGGCCATGCACTGTCATTGCTGTTAGATTTAATGTTTATTTCATTCATGTAATGTTTAATGCACTTTTTTTAAAGGCTCTTTTTTTAGGAAGGAAGAATGGAATACATTATCTTCCTCTTTATACATTTATACATAAAATTAAAAAAATATTGTTTAAAGTAATCCAAAAGTAATAGATTACACAAAAAATGTAATCTATGATATTACATTACTGATTGCATTTTTTGTCATGTAATTTTTAATCAATACCTGATTACGTTTCACAAGTAATTCCACCCAGCACTGGGGACTAGTTACTTCAATTAGTCAAACTCCCACTTAGACTTTGGGAAGTGTATAATGTTACTTGAAGTGGAGCTATTTTAGTGTATTTCTATATTTTAACTGTTGAAGGCTCTGTTTGGAAAATCTTAATAATGCATTGTATTGTTCCAAATTGCTCTTTTTTTTCTTTCCGAAGAAGACAATAAATGCATTTTGAAAGAAAAATAAATATATTTAGTCAAATTTCAGCACTTTCAAAAGCTACGATTAATCACAATTAACTATGAAAAATTATGTGATTTAAATTATTAGCCATGTGTTTTAGGTTAAAAGTTGCAATTTGTGCTTAATACGAATAAAAACAAATGCAGAAGCCAGAAGCTTAGCTACATTATTAGCTCCAGCCCTGGTTCATTTGTAAATGCGTCATCTGGCCGTTTTCAGAGTTGGTCACAGTTGTTCAGGTCACCTGTTTCTCCTTATCGTTTTATGATGTCACAATGTTCTTGCTTAGAAAGGAAACATGGGAAGGAAGGAGAGAGAGAAGCATGCATACACACACACACACATTCACACATAAACAGCCCTGATTTGTAGAGGAAGCCATTGTGCAATTGAAGCAATTTGTTCTTTGCCATCCACGACACATGGCCAGACAAAACGCAGTCCAACTAATTGCTCTGCCTGTAACTCCCACCCTTTTCCAAAGCCACACCACACACATACAAACACACATTACACACACACACACACTAATGCATGCATATTTGAGCCAGGCAGGCAGGTCAGAAAGATCACAAGGGAACTGGACTGATTCTGGGTCTCTCTCTCCTCCACTCCAGTCCGGTTACACTCTCCATTCAGTCGGCCTGCTAAATGCCTCATCAACATGTTTAATCAAATTAGTAAGCAGCCAAAAATTGACGCTTTTCATTAATTATACAGGATAATTCTAATTGCAAATTCAAATGTATTCGTTTCGAACAGAAGGTGTTCAGTAATATTTCAGGGAATTTGCATATTAAATGGGGGTCGTTCTGCATTATGTATGATAATATATGCGCATTGTCTTTATTTTTAACTCACGGGCCATATGCGCCGCTGCTTGCCAGAGCAGGTGAAAAAAGTCTGAAAAAGAGTGTTTAATTTTGCTGAACAAACTTGTCGAGGTGGCTTGTCAAGGGCTGTATGGTCAATGTCAGTCTTTGTTTTTTCAGTTTTCCCGACCTGTCTTTTGATTACAGCTGGCAGTGCTGCCATCAGTAAACAAACTCGAACAGGAAACAGGAAGTCCCATGCGTCTATCTCTTCCTATGTCATCTTTTGTTTCTGGGTCTGATTCATCTCATCAGAGCCGCCCTGTCAGCAGACATCTCCCGCCATGTGGCCATCATAGCAGTCTGCATTATCCCACACAATGAGCACCGTCCGCAAAATCTGAGCTAGACACAAACCAAGCGTTTTGAGAATATTTCATTACCCACTAGTGACTTACTGTTTCTTCAGATCATATCTAGCCACAATGAGCTACACTTCAAAATGAAATTCTCATAACCACTGTGTATTCTGGTACCTCCAGTGTCTTTCACGTGAAGCACCCCAGTACAGGTAGATGGAAAAACCGACTCTCTAGTTCAAGGTTGGGCAACTATTTTGGTAAAGGTGCCACATCGGGCTTTAAGTAGTCCATAGGAGGCCACACTGTATTCCTTTTGAGAGACATTGTTCTGCATTGATTTTTTATTTATTTTTATTTTTTTATCTTTTAAGCCCAGAAATAGTTGTGTGCTCAATTTTCTAATATGTGACTAACGGAACTATTCTGCAATTGCCTAAAGTATTGAATTGCTCTACAAAGGTAGATAATTGTAAAACTGAATAAAGGCTGAGTTTATTATATATCTCTACTTCCCTGTTAATTTATTATTAAATTGAACACTCTCTACATCAGTGGTCTGTTTTAATAAAAAAATCGGAAATTATAGAACTTTTAATGTTTGTCGCGAACCTGTTTGCACGCTAAAAGGTTTATAAAGCGGGTCTCGTCAATGGTTTGACTGGACACAACTGAATAAAACTATGATAAATGTTTACTGCAAGAGTTAGATTAACATATAGGAGTGAGGGAACCTCAACATTTCTAAATTGCACAAGTAAAAAATATATATACTGTACATATTCATCTCTCGCTTGCTTTTGCTTGCGTGCCAATGATTACACCTCCACGTGTCAGTGATACCGAGATCTACTTTTATATTTAATTTCATCACTGAGAAGGTTTATCTACAAAATTAGTAGCACCAAACATCACAAGCAGCCTCAATAATGGACACAGAGTAGCCGTATAACACTTTTCCCTGAGCAGAATATTGCTCTAAAGATCACTATGTTTGTTCAAATGGGAAAGCGAGAGCTAGAAAGAGCGCACTCGCGTACATGGTTGCCAGATTGCAAAAATAAGTAAACATTAGGCGGAATATTTCCAATTTGCTATTCCAATATTTCCTCTTATCTGGAAATCCTGAGCATGTTAAACGCTATTGGCGGCGCGTTAGGTCCCAATGTAAGATAACTGAAATATCCAATGAAAAAAAAGCTTTTAGGATAAATGAGCCACGGGCCACATTAAATCATGTGAATTTATGGACCGTAAATTGCCCAAATCTGTTCTAGTTGAATCGGAATACAAAGACTCCCAGAGCCCGAGCTGCATCTCCATTGTCATTACATTTGTACAATGTTTTATTTGGATCAGTTTAAAACAAGATTGATGCATAAATGGGTATCATATTCTGTTTTACCATCTGAATCTCTCCCAAGCCAGTTTCCAGACGTAAAAAGGAGTGATTCTTCAAAAGGAGATAGAAGGAGAGTTTTCGTCACAGAGAGAGCAGAACAATGATGTGGTTCAAGAAAATGAACTTCATTTATTTAAACCAATTGTAAGAATGATATTCTGACCCTCGCTGATGTAAGAGACTGTTGTGACTCGTGCGTCTTCACTCGTGGACTGATTTCCACTTAACTTTTTACCTCGCTGAAAAAAATGTATCTAGTTTATCTAGGATGTTTAAAGTTGTTTTCTCCAGAATACATGGCTTAAATTAAGCCACCAAAACAAAAATATAAGGAGCAAAATCAAAATGTTTTTAGGTTTTTGCAACATAGTCCCATAACAAATCGAGATGGTGAAATCGTAATATATCATATAACTTGGCGTGTTCAAAAAGATCCTAATTTTTATTCCCATAGAGTCTGACCAATCAACAAACACAATTTTAAATCGATACAATACAAGCATCAAATTTGATCTAGCCTTCTTTTCAACGCTGTATTTTAAAAAGGGAACTTGTCTCGTTCAAAACTTCAATATTTTCATTCTTCCTAAGTACACAAATGTAATTTTCATATTAAAATCATGGTTCAGTAGTTTCAGATTAGTTCAGAATTTAAATTGGGGGTTTTTTTCTCTCTGGGAAAAAAATGTGTACATTTTTGTATAAGCATTGTATGTTTTTGACTGCGTTTATCGTTTGGTTTCTATCGTTCATGGTAAAGCAACAAATTGATATTTTCTTCCACTTTAAACAATTCGGCGCAACTGACGCATTCTTTAAAACTGCAGTGCTGTTGTGAAGCTGTTAATGCACCTTGGAAGGGGCTGATAAGACCCTTTAAAGGTTTAAGATGAATTAAAACCTGAGGTGGGGTTGTTTCAGAGGTGATGATGTGTACATGTGTGTTTGCATGAGGCATAATGACAGCGCACCTCACAGATGATGGCGCGCCCTTAATGAGCTGAGATCACAGGTCCTACCATTCCATCTCCGTTATAAAGGACGGGCCTTTATTATGCACCATACACTTCACTGTTACATGCTTTAAACATATTCACATTAGTGCATATTCACCTATTACCACCTAGGAATCAAACCATACACTTGGCCTTGCTAGTGTCATTCTGTACCAGTCCAGATACAGGAACATTGTATTTTCATGGAACATTTCTCTATATGGCATTTGAAATCTCATCACAGGGAGAATTTCCATCTCTCATCTACTAAAGCCATCCAGGGGAGCCAGTAACACACAGCGCCACCGCCACGCCCGCCAGAACCGTACTCTAGCCCAGCCATGGCTAAGTGTGAGCTGGCAGGCCTGTGAGAAGCTCTGGCTCCACTAATCTGTGAATACTGGAGTCCACTACTGCAGTGTGCCCAGGATGGGGGGCCCGTCCAAGGACACATCGCTCCTGGAGAAGGACCCTGGACAGATGGGCGTCTAGATCTCAGAAGTGTACACTAACCACTGATGTCAGGCCAGATCTGCTCTCCGGTTGCCAATGGTAACATTATGCTCACTTTCAAGTCAGTTATGGCTGAGGACACTTGACATATATTGCTTGTTAGATTTTTTTTATTTTGTATTATTATTTAGTTGATTTTGTATCTTGTCATTTATTATTATTATTATAATTTGTAATTAATTTATTTTCATTTCTAAAAGCTATCTTATTAAAGAGTTGTTCTATTAAATGTTTTTTAATTCTATGATCATTTACTCATGTTAGTCTCATGTTGTTCATTGTGACTTGTATGACTTCCTTTCTTCCGTGGAACACTAAAGGAGATGTTAGGTTAGGTTTGGTTAGGTTAGGTTAATTTAAGTTAGGGCTAGATTTAATGTTGCGAGCCACCTACTGTATCAGAGTATGTTAAGTAACTGCTATGCCATTGTTTTAACAAGCTCACCAGAATTTTCATTTTTGGGTTAACTATCCCTTTAAATGAAATAATCTATCATACACACACACACACACACACACACATAGCAAACAAATAAAAAGAGAACAGCTTTGCCTAATTACCTTTATGCTACCAATGTTACAATTTCTTCTGCATTTTTCTGTATGTGTGGCCTGACCCGATAATTTAGAGGCAGCTCTCGATAGAGTACATCTTGCTTAATGACAGTTATTTTCTCTCATAAGAGCAGCCTTGAATTAGTGCTCAAATATGATCCCTTATTACAGTCAATAAAACATGTCATTCTAATTATGAGCCAGTGAAGCTGCGCAGGATGGAAAAAACACCAACACACATTTTTTTCAAAACCGATATCTCTATTAGAAGGTTTGAGGCTAATCAGAAGTGACAGGAAATTCAAAAGAGACAGTTCACCCCAAAATGTTCATTATTTTATCATTTACTCACCCTCATGTTTTTCCAAACCTTTATGATTTATTTATTTATTTATTTTTTTACTTTGGTGGAATATGAAAGGAGATACCTCTAACATATTTCAAGCTACATGTTTCTATACAATAAAATTACATAATCTGTTCCTTCTCCCATTTTCTTTCATTGGATGTCAAAAAGCAGCCTTAACATTTTGAGAAATATGGAAGAAAAAAGTAACATAAAGAACTACATAAAGGAGAGTGAAATGAATCAATTTTCATTTTCGGGTGAATTATTCTTAAAAACAAAAATAAGAGATTAATTAAATTAACACATTATTTTATAACACACTTTACACAAAAAAGTGTTATTAAAAGTGCCATAAATACAAATTACCGAACCCAACACTTACACATTACATGCTTTCTTTTTATAAGATGGATAATTTTTCATTATTCTATCACAATTATTGTTTTTCCCAGCCAGTATAAATGGGTTATATTTTAAGAAGGGGGTAATTTACAAGAGAATGATCAAATTTCGTGGTCCTTGGCATGAAGAAAGTTTGAAAACCCCTGTCCTATTTTATTCTCATTAATTTCCCCATTTGTAAATGAACATGTGTGATGTGCATGATAGAACTGATTTTAATCATATTCATATATTATTGTATACAACACAAAATATTCTGTGTGTTGGTATGATATCCCAGATGGATGTTGGAGTGTGTTTGTGTTGTGGATGCACCTGAGCTCTCAGTGCCAGTAAAACTCCTTTTTCCTCCCTGGTGGCATAGCGGCTTCACCACTGAAAGAAAACACTAAACGCTGCCAAGGCTCTCGCGTGCTGCCCAGTTGAAGTGCTGCTCTGCCAAAAGCATTTTCTCACTCGCTCCCTGCCATTTCCATTTCTGCCAACTTCCAATGACAATGTTATGCTTGTTTGCACCATAAATACACTTAATAGGTATTATGACAACATTCATAAACAGACTGATTAGAACCTGCCTTCTTCTCTTGAATAATATGAATTCAGTGTTATTTTAGACTGAAAGACAAGAGTTCTTATCCAAAGTAAACACCATTTCTTTGAGCTTAAAAAAGATAATCTTAAAAGCAGATCTTCGAGCTGTAAACTGATCTATCTTGGTCTGAATAATGATTTGTTTTTCCCGCAGGATGTGCACACCTATTCCACTCTACAATTTCTCAGACGTTTGGATTATTTATGTTGGAGTTCACTTCAAGCAAAATGGTCTTTAAAGCTTTAGACAGCGCGGCACAGATGCTGCCCTCCTCGTATTTCTGACGTTCTCGCCGAAAGTCTGTTTCATGTTGAAAAGTCCCCAAAAAACTCTTGCCGTTGCCAGTGTCTTGGTATCTGTTACTGATGATTGCTGTCTGGGAGTATTCTGTATTTACAATTCACAAACGTATTATTATGATTCAGATTTGTTCACACAACTGCTTTTAATTAACTGCTCGATTCATCATGATTGCAAAACACGTGGGATGTTTTGTTTAGGGGAGGAAGTTTAATGGGGTTTCTCAGGGCTGCTTCTTTAGAGGCGAGCGTCAGACTTGAGAGGGTTAAAGAGCCCATTGTAGAGGTCATAGGTCACAGAAAGGGTTTCCTCTAGAGCTGAGTGTACGGGGATGAAAGACGCTGCTGAATCAGACAGCAGCTTTGGCTCTGACTGTGTGAACGCCAGGGTGTCAATAGAAGTCCACAGAAACTGTCCATTTCTCTCCTCTGGGAATGTACAGTCACTTCCTCTGTCGCCATTCCTCTGGGAACGTGAGTCTCTCTGTTCAGTAACTTATACAAACTATACGTGTATTATGATTAAATAAAACACAGCTGATAATTAGTTCCAAGGATTTCTGAACATTTACATTGGTACAATATTTTATACATATTCCCCCACTTTTTCAAGACCTTTTCAGGAATTTTTGACTACTTGGTAAGCTTGAACTGGTTTGAGTGACACACTGAAAAAAATTCTAGCTGCAATATAACATTTAGAACAGCATATGTAGAAAAAAAAAACTGTATTAACTATAGACATTTTTATGACTTTTCCAGGATTTGTTAGATTTTATTAATTTCCATTTCGTCTTCAGGTCTAGGAAGCCTTCATTTAAAAATTCCCTGATATTTTCAGTTTTTCGAAGAATGTGGGAACTCTGTTTACATGTAAAGCAAAGCCGTTGTTCTAAGCCTTTCTGACTCAAAAATCCAACATTTTCCAAGAAATATAAAAATATATTTCCTCTGGTAATGATGACAAAGCTGCTTGTTTTCAAACTTTGTTAACAGAAAGTAGGAACGCCAAAAGATAATACAGTTAATTTTGATTAATGTTGTGATTCCAGAAGTTTTAAGTACAGTATTATCTTCAATAAAAACAAAGGGAGATTTGAAATTAAGATGTCAATAAATTATGTCAGTTTACATGTACATATTTTGGGGCATTTTTTGATGTATTATAGCAAGATAGATTATTCTAATATGGCTTATTAATTTAATTGTAAGTCATCTGGAGGCCCCCTTGAACGTTTTCTGAGCCCCCCTGGTTGAGAAACACTGTAGTAAACCACATATATATGCATTGATTTATGTACAATACATACATAGTACAGGACAATATAAGACAATATATCTACTCTATTACTACTAGACAAGCTCAAGTCCTGATGCAAGACTTCCCGCCATAGAGCCAAGAATCAAAGGCTATCCATTTATTTTGGAAAAACACAATGTACAGTAAAGAAATGTGAATTGACTTGGCGAGATTTGAACTTCAGGAAGCCTGTGAAGTAGAGATCTGATGAAGAAGGTCTACATGGCCTGAGAAAGTGTCTGTTTGTCAGAGAAAGACGGCATTAATTAATGACCGTCTGCCAAACTGCAAATTCGCTAATAATACTTAAGCTTGTGCCTTGGGCCTGTCAGCCATACAAATCAATACATCGACACTTTCCACTGTACAACATAAGTCCATGTCCATTTAAACACACACACACACACACACACACAAGATCGGCATTATAGGGGGTCCTGGCTCAACCGTGCTGGATGTTTCTGACTGCTTCCAGTCTTTCCCTCTACAATCCCATTTTCCCAGTGCATTGCCCCAGCTAGATTAGCTAATTAAGGGGGACTGAAGCCCATCTGTAGCTGGTGTGGCGGCCTGTTTTGACAGGTGGGCTTAGCGAACTGTGATTAGGGGAGAGGCCACGTCGAGGCGGTTAAGCCCTCCGTAAGCCCCTCGTCAACACGGGGAGCGATGCAATGCATGCAGACCCCTGAAAACCTGTTGAGCTGCTCATTCAGTGCTGGTTTTGGGAAAGAGGAGAGGGTGGGAAGAGAGGGTGATTGACACCTTGAAAAGCTGAGATTCCACCTCCCACCTCTCAGTGCCAGAGGAACGGCCGTGATGTTGTCATCATGGGTGTTGAGGAAACACCTGAGTTTAAAGGTGAAGGTGAAGTTTGCCATTTTTGTGCCACTAACGTCACCAAACGGAACTGCAAAAATATTGATTGTTTTGTTGCTCCCCCTGTATTCGTTGGTCAGATAGTCCTACCTCAAAGAGCTTTATTGAGCTGGTCGGGATGCTCAAACAATGAGGTTTCATCTTTTTATTGTTGATTCTGCATATTAAAGTTGTTCCAAACCTGTTTGACTTTCTTTCTGCTGTTGAACACAAATGGAAATATTATACAGAATATCAGGGACTGACAGCCTTTTACTTTCATTGTATGGAAGAAAAAAATACCTTGAAATTGCAAGTAAACTGAGGCTGTCAGTCCCTGATATTCTGCAAAACATTTCCATTTGTGTTCCACAGAGGAAAGAAAGTCCTACGGATTTGATACGACATGAGGGGGAATATATAATGACAGAAGTTTCATTTTTTTGTGAATTATCCCTTTAAGCTGGGAAAGGCGAAAGTATATTTTTTTTACATAGGAAAAATTACACACTTCACCTTTTAAAAAGCAGACACTTACACACACAGCACTGTACATGACCAGTTCAACAGTTTTAATAAAGTCTCTCCGCCTTACGCCAGAAGCACTTTGTTTCCTCTCAGGTTTACAAGTGCTTCTTTGTTTTTGCGTGTATGTGTGTGCGCCTGTACGCTCGCAAGCGAGAGCACCTCGTGTGTGTGTGTGTCTGTATGTTTGTGCATTCAGCCATTTGTGAACAATTCCTCATAGAGCTTTCTCAGCAGGTGAGGATGTGCTCGCGTGGGTGATGGGAGTAGGATTAGTATTATCTAAAACTCTCCAGCCACCCCGAGTATCATCCACCATGCTTAAGTTAAGGTGCAAGACCGGGTGATTTGCATAAGTAATTAGCTAATGTGCTGTTCAATTTCACTCCCATCTGGCTGCCTGAGCAGGCCCTCATTTCTCAAATTGACAGGCTGGTCTCTATCACTACCCACACTGCAACAAGGCGCACACCAAATTAATTTGTCAACCTTCTCCAGTAATGGGATGTTCACCTTGAAAACTCAATTTTCCCGAGTCCATCTGAGAGAAAAAGGTAGGATTTTGCTTGAAAAATATATTGTAAAAATGAAAGAATGGGAAGATGGTTTCTGATAGCTTTTCAGCAAGTGACAGTGTAAACTGTATGAAAGATACTTGGAGGAAAGAAAGCAAGCACACATACGCAGGAAGTAACAGTAACTATTATTTACTAAAATAAGCTAATTTATTATTCTCAGAGTAAAGAAAATTAAATATGTTTTTGTTTACTTGGATGAGACTTTCATTATCTTCATTGGAATAAAAAGTGTAATAATTCTACAGATATAATACTACATAGTGGGTAATTCTACATATTGTAGTAAAAATGTAAATATATATATATATATATATATATATATATATATATATTGTCAAAACATATTTAAAATAGCAAGCTGAGCAGCAAAAATGGCTAAAAATGGTTGAAATTATAAATTAATTAAAAGTAAATATTTAAATAATATTTAAATAAATATTTAAATAATATGTTTACTTAATATTAAATAATATTTTAATATTATTTCATATAAAATTATTTGTAATAATACAGTATAAAATAATCATAATAATAATCATAATAATATAAGAATAAGAAAATCCCAAATTGTTCGCTCAGTCATATTGTAAAGTCACAAAACACTATTCAAGGAGTCGGCAACCTTTTTTTGACATGGAGTGCCATTTTTTATTTTCCTGGTTAATGGCTGTGCCGACGTCCACCCCACATGCACACTTTCCACAAGTCTTTGACATTGCTGTTTGTTGATTTTATGCCACTTCTGGTGGAAAGATTCAAGCAGGAATTCAGCAGACACTGGAATGGAATGGCTGCCATTTATGTAGAGATGCTTATTTAAGAAGCATTTGGAGCGGTCTCTTAGTTTTTCTTTTTTTTTTTTAATGGTTAAATGTCATTTTGAGTGTGACCATGGTTTAAGGAGGGTGTACTTGTATGCGAAATCTCAAGGATTAATAGTTTTCCTTATTACATCACGTGCTGTTCTGAAAACAAAAAGAAACAAATGAAACATGGAATGTAGGCTGTCATCCGCGCAGCCTGACCGAAACAAAGCAGCCGCGTTTACTCACACGATTAACCGAAAGTGAAGCACTGCCGGCTTGTGATTCGTGAATGGCTTGCACGTGCTGCAAGTGTCTGTTGGGTAGATTTTGACTTTTTGTTTAGCCTCCCATTCAGCTCATGAAAACACGTTGTGTGATCATGAGGAAGGATTACATCAAGATGTAGACTGGAATTCAGGTGCAGAATTTCATATGTATAAAACAGTGTACTCTTCTCTCGCCGTTGCCAGTGATTACCCCTCCATGGGCCAATGCTGGTAAGCGTGCCATATGTTGGCGACCCCTGAACTATTCTGAACATAAACAGTTGATTTTCTCATTTTAATTCTCAGCCCTCTGAGTTACACAACAACCACTTTCAATTGGATTGCAATGAATCATTACACCAACTATAGTCAAATCATGCTTGTGGCAGCGGGGGCGTGGTCAAGCGCCCGTCTGGAGAGGGGGAGCGGTAAGGGCGCTTACACCTGAACTAAAATATGTCTAACACCTGTCTCTAATGGAAAGCTTTAGTTTGTTATCAGAAGTTTATGTTTGAATCCCTGTCATTTTACATTGAACGATTAAAGACCCCTCACCTGTGTGCAGAAGCCTGTCCTCGTGTCCTCCTTTTCCTCGCCCTGTAAAAGAGTCGTGTTACACTGGTGCCAAAACCCGGGATCTTCAGATATGGAGGGTCGTCCCGTAGAGTCCTCCCAGCTGGCCGAAGTCCTCCAGTCCCTCGCAGCACTACATCAGAGCCACCATCAGTCCCTGCTTGAGCTCCGAGAGGACCAAGATAGGCGTTTCTTTGAGATCATGCGGGCTCAAGCAGAGGACCGGCATGCCATCCGGAGCCTGCTCAGCCAGGAGGTCGCTCCCGCCTCAGCCGCGACCCCGGACCATCGCTCCCCGTTGCCCCCGCCCACGCTACAGAAGATGGGGGCAACGGACGACCCCGAAGCGTTTTTAGACCTCTTCGAGCGGACCGCAGAAATCTGGGGCTGGCCGCGCGATCAGTGGGCAGCCCGCCTTGTCCCTCTTTTGTCCAGGGAAGCCCAACTCGCGGCTCAGCAACTGCCTGCAACGAACCTCCTGGCCTATGCTGATCTGAGAAGAGCGATCATGCAACGGGTTGGTCGGAGTCCCGAAGAGAACCGCCAGCTGTTCCGGGCCATGAAGGTGGAGAAAACCGACCGCCCGTTCGCGTTTGCCCAGCGGCTCCGTGATGCCTGCCGGAAGTGGCTGCTAGTGGGGGACCGCGACGTCGAGGGACTAATCGATCAGGTGGTGCTGGAGCAGTTCACGCAGCGATTGCCCAAGAGGATGGCGGAGTGGGTCCAGTGCCACCGCCCGGCGTCGCTGGAGGCGGCGATCCAGCTAGCGGAGGACCACATGGCGGCGACCCCAAGGGCGGACGAGCCCTCTCTCTCTCTCTCTCCCTCTCTCCCTCCCCTTCCCCTGTGTTTTTTTCCGCTCTTCCCCATCCCCCTCCCCCCTCTCGCTCTGTCTTCCCTCCAGGGTCCGTTCCTGCACCCCGCAGGCAAGGAGCCTGGCAGAGACCCACGGTGGCAACGCACACCCCCCCCACCACATTCAGCCGCTCTCCCCCTCAGGTGGGGGCGTCCGCCGACGCAGATACGGGGGTGGCGCCTGGGCCAGCCTGTTGGAGGTGCGGGGACCCAGGCCACTTCCGTGATCAGTGTCCGATGATGGAAGTGGGGACGGTGGTTCGGGTCTCCGATCCCCCGCATGCTGCCCCCGATCGGGCTGGAGCGTACCGGATTCCGGTAAGAATCCAGGGGGGTACACACCAAGCATTGCTGGATACCGGTTGCAATCAAACCACCATCCATCAACGCTTGGTTCAACCCGGGGCTTTGGGCACAGCTAGATGGGTGAGGGTGAGGTGTGTGCATGGGGATATTCACGAGTACCCGATGATGACCTTGTTAGTGAAATTCCGGGGGAAAAAGCATAGAGTGGAGGCAGCGGTTAGTCCCTGCCTCACCCATCCTCTGATTTTGGGGACCGATTGGCCAGCGTTTAAAGATGTGCTAGGGGGGGTTTATATGGATGGGTCCTGCACTAAAGTGGGGAGACGTGCGATGTGCGATGCTTTGACAGGGGAGGCGGAGCCGGGGCCGTCCTCGGCTGCTCCAAATCGGGATGACGAGGAGAGGGGCGAGGCTTCCGCCCCTCCTCTTCGCAGGGAATTCCCTGACGAGGATTTCCCTTTGGAGCAGTCGCGGGACGAAACCCTCAAGCATGCCTTCGATCAGGTAAAAGTGATCGATGGTCAGCGCCTTCAGCCAGACATCGCTCTCGCATACCCCTATTTCTCAATTATAAATGACCAACTGTATAGAGTGACGCAGGACACTCAAACTAAAGAAAATATGACACAGCTTTTGATTCCACGGAGCCGCCGGGAAATGTTATTCCAGGCGGCTCATTATAATCCCATGGCGGGTCATCTAGGGGAAAGAAAAACACTTCTCCGACTAATAGCCCGTTTTTATTGGCCGGGCATTAGCGGTGACGTCCGCAGGTGGTGTGCGGCGTGCCGTGAATGCCAGCTGGTAAACCCACCGGCCACCCCAAAAGCGCCATTGCGCCCTCTTCCGTTGATCGAGGTCCCCTTCGAGAGAATTGGAATGGACCTCGTCGGGCCATTAGAGCGGACAGCACGGGGACAGTGCTTTGTGTTAGTCCTAGTGGATTACGCAACGCGATATCCGGAAGCAGTGCCTCTAAGCAACATCTCAGCACGTAGTGTTGCTGGGGCGCTCTTCAAAATAATCTCCCAGGTGGGGATTCGAAAAGAAATCCTCACCGATCAAAGCACAACGTTTATGTCACGCACACTTCGCGAACTTCACGATCTATTGGGCATTAAATCGATTCGCACTAGCGTGTATCATCCGCAGACAGATGGCCTAGTGGAACGTTTTAACAAAACCCTCAAAAACATGATTCGTAAGTTCGTGCACGAGGATGCTAAAAACTGGGACAGATGGCTCGATCCCCTGTTGTTTGCAGTACGAGAGGTCCCGCAAGCCTCAACCGGCTTCTCTCCATTTGAGCTGTTGTACGGGCGATGACCGCGCAGCATCTTAGATGTTTTACGAGAAGGCTGGGAGGAAGGACCTACGAATAGCAAAAATGAAATTCAATACGTTCTTGACCTCAGAGCAAAGCTCCACACTTTGGGAAAACTAACACAGGAGAATTTGCTCCGGGCCCAAGAACGTCAATGCCGGCTGTACGACAGGGGAACGCGGCTGAGGGAATTTGCACCGGGAGATAAGGTTCTTGTATTGCTTCCCACATCGAGCTCCAAATTACTCGCCAAGTGGCAAGGGCCCTTCGAGGTCACACGACGAGTGGGAGATCTCGATTATGAGGTTAAGCGAACCGATAGGGGGAATGCGCGTCAAATTTACCACCTCAACCTCGTTAAATTATGGAGGGAGGCGGTCCCTGTATCGTTGGCTACGGTGGTCCCAGAGAGGGCGGAGCTCGGACCGGAGGTAAGTCCAAAACTAGATCTCAATGCCCCGGTCATTTATGGAGACCACCTCTCCCCGTGCCAACGAGCAGAGGTTGCCAGGTTGCAGAAGGAATTTGCGGACGTGTTTTCTCCCCTGCCGGGTCGCACAAACCTCATCCAGCACCATATCGAGACCGAGCCGGGGGCGGTCGTTCGTTGCCGCACTTATCGCCTCCCCGAGCATAGAAAGAAAATTGTCCGGGACGAATTGGATGCCATGCTTGATATGGGGGTAATAGAAGAATCCCACAGCGACTGGTCCAGCCCGGTCGTTCTTGTTCCCAACAGTGACGGGTCGGTGCGGTTCTGTGTGGATTACAGAAAGGTCAACGCGGTGTCTAAATTTGACGCGTACCCAATGCCCCGCGTTGATGAACTGCTCGATCGGTTAGGTACTGCTCGTTTTTATTCGACATTGGATTTAACAAAGGGTTATTGGCAGATCCCCTTGACACCAATCTCCCGAGAAAAAACGGCCTTCACCACGCCGTTCGGATTATACCAATTCGTGACACTTCCGTTCGGTTTGTTCGGGGCCCCAGCCACGTTCCAGCGTTTAATGGACCGTGTCCTCCGGCCGCACTCTGCTTACGCCGCTGCCTACATAGACGACATTATTATTTATAGTAATGACTGGCAGCGGCATATACAACATCTGAGGGCGGTCCTGAAGTCGCTGAGGCGGGCGGGGCTCACTGCAAACCCCAAGAAGTGCGCGATTGGGCGTGTGGAGGTGCGGTATCTGGGGTTCCACTTGGGCCATGGCCAGGTGCGTCCCCAAATTGATAAAACCGCGGCGATTGCGACTTGCCCTAGGCCCAAGACCAAAAAGGGGGTGAGGCAGTTCCTGGGGCTGGCTGGCTACTACAGAAGGTTTGTACCTAATTATTCGGACGTCACCAGCCCGCTGACTGACCTCACTAAAAAGGGGGCTCCAGATCCGGTCCAATGGTCGGAGCAGTGCCAACAGGCGTTCACACAAATTAAAGCCGCACTCTGTGGGGGGCCGCTCTTGTATTCACCTAACTTCTCTCTCCCTTTCTTATTACAGACGGACGCTTCAGACAGGGGGCTGGGGGCCGTACTCTCGCAGGTGGTGGAGGGGGAGGAGCGCCCGGTGCTATACATCAGTAGGAAGCTCTCCTTGAGGGAAACGAAGTATAGCACCGTGGAGAAGGAGTGTCTCGCCATCAAGTGGGCGGTCCTCACACTCCGCTACTACCTGCTGGGGCGGGCCTTCACCCTCTGCTCGGATCATGCCCCACTGCAGTGGCTCCACCGCATGAAGGATACTAACGCCCGGATCACCCGTTGGTATCTAGCTCTCCAGCCTTTTAAGTTTGAGGTGATCCACAGACCGGGGGTGCAGATGGCTGTCGCCGACTTCCTTTCCAGAAATGGGGGGGGAGTGGTAGGCAGGCCGGATGGCGCCCCGGCCTGAGTCGGGCGGTGGGGGTATGTGGCAGCGGGGGCGTGGTCAAGCGCCCGTCCGGAGAGGGGGAGCGGTAAGGGCGCTTACACCTGAGCTAAAATATGTCTAACACCTGTCTCTAATTTCAGTGAGCACAGGGAGAGCGGCATAAAAGAGCCACAGCACCACCAGTCAGGACACCAGTCCAGTGTTGGCAGCCCATGAGTTTAGTTTGAGTTGATGGAAAGCTTTAGTTTGTTATCAGAAGTTTATGTTTGAATCCCTGTCATTTTACGTTGAACGATTAAAGACCCCTCACCTGTGTGCAGAAGCCTGTCCTCGTGTCCTCCTTTTCCCCGCCCTGTCAAAGAGTTGTGTTACAATGCTATAAATACAACGCAAGTAATTGTATCAATATACAGTACAGTACAGTATGGACCTACAGAGCTGAAATATTATTGTAAAAATCTTAATTTGTGTTCAGCAGAAGAAAGAAAGTCATGCACATCTGAGATGGCATGAGGGTGAGTGAATGATGAGAGAATTTTCATTTGTGGGTGAACTATTCCTTTAACGTGACACTGAGACATTTCAAGACTTGGTTATGTTGTATCTATCTAATCTCAGTGTTACCTTTGTTGTACACTATTTTTTACCACACTCTCTCTTTGGGCTGTGGGCCTAGTTATACATTTCTGGGTGCAGTGCTGGGCGTTGGGGGGGCTGGGTTGGCACAGACGCCACTGATGCTCAGGGACCACTCAGGGAAACAAGCCAAAAATAATTTAATGAATCCCCCCCCACCCCCACAAGAAATGTAGTCTCATCTCTGGCCGGGGGCGGTTTGAGTCCAGGGACCCCCGGCCTGTTTGTGAAGGCCTGGATGGAGGGTAAAGGGAAAAGGAGTATGGATGGGTGGTGTAGAATATTACTCCCCCAATACCTTTTCTTCTCTATTTCATCAGTAATTTCTTTTGGATGGTGACTGCACACTTATTAAATTCCTTTGTGCGCTGTGCCTGTTCCTTTCTCACTGCTCTTAAAATGGCTATTCATTTTGCCAGCTGCCACCCACTAGAATATAAAGAGTCCCCAAGAACTGTACGGTGACGTGGGATTTCTGGAGTGAGCCAAGAACATACACATACTCAAATACATGCACAGATCAATGTGTAAAAACTGAGCTAATGGCGCTGCGCACAGCCTGTAATGTATGCCAATTTTATTGCACTTTTATTTCAAACATCACATTAATATTGTGAATCAGTGGTGTCATGCTCCTATTTGTTTTGAGGGGGCACCAGTGACAGTTCTGGCCCACTTTGTGCCCTAGGCAAGATAAGACATGACCAAAGGGGACATTTTTTTTTAACAACTTAACAGTTCACCGCATAAGTGTGAGACATGATAGTCTAGTGGTATAGTTTTCATTTTGCATGTGCCAAACTTGACAGCCAGTGACAGCCAGTGCATTTTCGATGTATGGAAAAGAGCAGCTTTGACATTTTGATAACTAATTTTATGTTCCAAGTGAAAAAAAAAACAACAGGAGGTTGGGTAAATGATGACAAAATGGTATAAAATGATCTGAGAATGTGAATGGGTGATTTCAGCGACAGCATTGTAGACTATTTTTTTAATGATTATTTTACCTGCAATAATCAAGCAAACTTAATTAACTTTTTTTTTTGTTTTATGTGTTTTTCATTGTTTTAGTTATATAAATATATATATTTAATTTTTTGAAGACACTGATTTGACTTTTAAAATAATATGTGACTTGAAACTTGCATCCAACTCTCAACTCCATTTAAACAACACTACAGTGACAATGTGGTTAATTTGCATCCAATAAAGCAGCAGTCGCCCTGATGTTCATTTAGGACCGGTCCTGCACACAGGGGCGTTGATCTTGTATGCTGATGGAGACTAAGAGATGAATTCCAGGTCCTTAGATGCCTCTCTGTCTGTCCAGCACACCATCAAATGCTTTCCATGCCATTTAGCGGTGTGAATCCCAAGCCACAGCGCGTGCTCGACCTTGCCGTTTTCTAGTGCCTCTGCCTGTGCCATCTGCAGCCGGCAGGCTTGGGTAGTAAAGCATCTCGACCCCGTGATTCAGGCACATTATGCCCCCGTGAGGGGCTCAGCCAGATGGCACTACCCAATAAGAGGGTTTTACTGCCGCTAAAGATGCCTGGGCAGCAGCAGTGCCCACTCTCTCTCTCTACCTTGTTTGCCATGCCAAATGCTCCTTCAGTAGACACTGCGGTCATGATTAGCAGGCAACCAACAATCCTTTAGCATCCACGAGGGCCTGCTGAACAGAGCCATGCAGCCAGAGCCTTTAGCGTAAAGACGAAAGAGAGAGAGACAAACGGCCTGCCTTTCATTACAGCAACTCTGTGGAGACTGATCTCTCTGCTCCCATCATAAAGCTGTTGTTAACTGCCTACAGACTGTGCTTGATGAGAACCAACCCCTCAATTTGCTTAATAAAGCACTGGATTTGTTTTCCTACAATGGCTTACAGTTGTTCACAGTTGCGTCACATGGCAGCACTGGCTTGCAAAGCTAAAAAGTGTCACCATCCCTCCAACACATCAAAGTTGTCACACTTAAATAATTAGGCTTTAATAGGGTGACAGTAAATATAAGCAAACACGAAATCAAGCCACTCTGAAACATGACAAACTACTGCTAGCATGGATGCCTTTTCTTGCTTGTTTCAGCGGGGCCAAATTTGGCAGGTTAACTTTGTCAGTTAAGCAATGCCGTAACTACTATTATGCAGGTAAAAAGCTTATTTCTCCATTTCTATCATTCACAATCTGTTGTGCATGCTGACAATATATATATATACTGTATCTATCTATCTATCTATCTATCTATCTATCTATCTTTATTTATTTATTTATTTATTTATTTATTTATTTTATAATTATTTGTATATTTTTGTATTTATTTATTTATAGATTTATGATTTTCCCTATATTTTGCCGAGTTTTTAAGACCGGAACGTACTCTACGCAAGTATGTGAATGCAGATGCTTCTAGATACTAAAGTTTGACTTTGTGCTTTGCTACATTTCAAAGTGTGTCCAAGAGCAATTCATAATAATATGCATTGCATTCTCAACTTTGTCACATGGGGAGCTATAGCGGACGTTAAATAGCGCAATAATAATACATATTTAAAAGGTTAAAATATTTTTAAATATTGTCAAATTGTTTTATACATGTTGTTACCACAAGGGGAGCTATAGCGGACGCTAAGTTGTACAATAATAGTACATATTTAAAGTTAAAATATTTTTAAATATTTGTAAAATATAATATCCAGCCAAAATAAAAATAAAAATGAAATAATACATTAATTAAAAATAAATCTAAATAAATAAAACATAAACATTTATATATATATATATATATATATATATATATATATATATATATATATATATATATATACAGAGTTACACAAGAGCTACTTTCAATGGGACAATTAGACAAATCAAATAAATAAAACAAAAAATCATATTAAATTAGTTCTTCATTTTATATGGACATTAGTGTGAACTGTCTACTTCTATGTGAGTTTTCTCTTTCAAAACAACTATTGTAGGTATTGCCAACTGTCCCCTATTAGCCGGGACGTCATATAATTTGGCAGAATTTAAGATGTCCAATTCGGGATGCCAATTGCCACATATTTTAGCTGCAGGACGCTTGTAGCAGCGGGACACCCCATTGGATGGTGAAAAGTCCCATCTTGAAGGCATTGTGCCCTTTATTGAAGTGGGAAAAAAGCTCAAGCGGAAAAATGCTCAAATGTTGTATTTATACCATCCCAAGCCAGATGACGAAAAGTTAGTAACCTTAAACTACTGTCATGGCTGAGCAACAGTTTAAAGAGTATATTCTTGAGCAAGTACAGTAAAGTCAATATATTTCTATGAACTTACATTCAGTGAATTAGGACACATTTTTGAAGGTAACTCTGTTGTCCCCTTGAGTACTGAGGTTTGTTCCCACCACAGTAAACACACAAGGATGTTTAACCGGACCGCACATTGGCAAAATCTGCGTACTTGCATAAAAGGTATTATACTGGCCTATTATACAGTGATCAGTCACAAGATATTTACTGCTCATGACGCAATGCCACAGAGATGGAGCATTCCAGTTTACATACCTCCTTTTGCACCAGCTGAGCAACTGCCATTGAGATACAACAATATATTATATTATATGTATATTAGACCTGGCACATTTGGAAACCCAATTAAGAAGGCTGCAGGTACAGTGAGGCACCACTGGTTTAACCACCGCAAGGCCTGCACTAGTAAACCTGTCTAGTGGTATTTTTACACTAACCAGAGTCCCCATTTCTTGTGCGGTCAGCCTGGCCATTACACCACGTCAAGGGACATATAGATCATTCGGCTCAGGTGAGGGAGAAAAATAGGAAAAATTCTGCTTGTGGTCAGAGAGAAATCAATAACTTCATTTTTTTGTTCGGGGAGTTAGTAAAAGAGGGTTGTATGCTAGACAATGCCAGAGATGGTATTGCTATGTATCGTATAAACTGCATTGCAAGAAAAGTAGATTTCTTTCTATTTTTCTCAGCTCTACTGTGTATCCGTTATCATTAAGAAAACCAGACCTTAAATGAGGGATACAAAATAGCAGGTACTTTTACCAATCCTGGCTTAAATGTCTCTAAGGTCTAGCTTAACACATGTGGAGATCTTTTGTAAGCTTGCTAGTATTGCAGCAAACTCCAGTCAATCACTTGGACAGTAAAGCCCTGATCGAAAAACTCTTATTCTCAGCTGACTGGGTCTTACCGGCGGATTCTGCAGCATGGTTAAGATGCGTGAGGGGTGAGCGGTGGCCCTTATGTAAGTGTTGATGGGATCAGAGGTGGAGGAAGGGATCTTTACTGGACTCTCTGCCCAATTAAGCGTCAGTCGCTGTGGTTGATTAAGGGATTAAAACGGGGTGGTTGATGAGCTCGGTATTGACTGCCGGGATAGAGACAGAGACCGAACGAACAAACCTAAATCCCCCCTCTCTCTTGAACCACTTGCCCTGTAAGAGTCTGTGTATGTGTGTGAGTATTATGTGTTTTGGATCTGTAGGTGTATTGCTTATGCATCTGTGCATTGGTGTGATCATGTGTTATTTTTCTGTTGCTTGCTTGTTATTGCTCATACTCGTTATTTTTTGTTTCCACAAATTTTCATTGTGTAACTCGTCACACTCTTTTTGTGCTACATACTTGAAACATAACAAAGAAATATACCTTATACTGTGTGCTTTTACTTTGCTAAGCGATCAGACTTGCAGTTTGTGCATGGTGGATGAAAAACAGGCAAAACAAAATCCATAGGCTTGCTTTGAAAGTCTTGGCCACATTTGCCACCAACATATTCTGGGATCATAGTATCAAGGAGACTTGAGGGTGGGCTTTTTTGACTTGGGATGGTAAGCATTTGCCCTAGCAACTACTGTGAATGCCTAGGCAACCACTTTGAAATCATCAATACTCTGGCAACACATCAGAAACCATACAAAACTCCTTCAAATACTGGGGAAGTTGTCATGCCATGTCCAGCATTGTAGCAGCGAGTTTTGTACGGGCAAGCACCACTCACATTTGCTTCAGAAATGTATAAATCTAGTTAGTATTGCATGTGTGTGTGTGTGTATAAAGTGCAATCTTTGGTTTTGGGGTTTATTCAGGAAAGCTTATAGATGCTGGTGGTTTTACTTGCAGAGGTAAAACTGTTTTTTATTTTTTATTGTCTTTTTTCTCCTCTGTTTTATGGCATGATTGATTTTCTTTTATTGGTCGAGACTCCCCAGGAGAACCAAGGTGGGTTTGGGGGGGGTGAAGGGGGAGGTCAGGGAAAACTGAAGTGTGTGTATGTGGGAGTGTGTGTGTTTGAGTGTATTTCCACCATACTTTACCAACCCCAGCTCTTTCCATGTTTATTGGACAAGTTGAATACTTCACTGTGTATCTATACAGCATACCAGGGAATACATGCTGAATACAAACTGATGAGAGTGAGAGACATCATGTTCCACAAACGCTTCTCTCTTCCTGTTGCGATCTATGTATCTCTATGGGCCTGACAGCACTGTACTGATCAACTGTTGTTGAAAATGATATTATTAGTGGAGGTATTAGTAGTAGCAGTAGCAGTGTAAATAGTAGTATTGTAGTCATAATACTAAAAGGCCAAGTTTTACAAATGAACTGCTTCATGCCGTATCTAGCAGTAACAGAAATGTATACAATACACAATTCTTCCACCAAGTAATATAATAATTTAGCCTGACAGAAGACTGTTTATGGTTGCCAAGCAACATCACAGTTTGATGCATTAACATATAACTCAATTGATGTGTATTTATTGTTGTATGTATGTATATATATATATATTATTATTATTGAATTTTTATTCATATTTTTATTCATAAAATTCATATTAAAATATGAATTTTAATTTTAATTAATGTATTTTTTTTTACGTTTTTTTTTCTTTAACACAAGCTGATTTTATTAAAAAAAAAAAAAAAAAAAAGAACAAGAACAAGTCTACAATTATTAATAGTATTCAATTGTTGTTGTTTACTTTAACAGTTTACTGAATTATCGCATACGCATCCGAAAAGCCTGTTCGGTCAAGATTCCACTTCTGGCAACTCTGTTGCGAGTGATCATTGTCTTACAAGACATTGTGTTTTTACTTAGGGCATAAATCCATGTGAAAGTGTGCCTGGCTCTAGCTAACAGAGGGGACACGGCTCAGACAAATCGCCCCACTTATCCCAATCCCAACACACGCTACATTACTCTGCAAAGATTTGGGGGGCACCCCTTCTGTCCACCATTAGCTACTGTATTTCATTCCTGGGATCACATTTGTTATCCAGTTAGGCCTCTCATCTCCAACTCAAAGGGAATAAATAAAAGTAGGCTTTATTGCTCGGCACCCTGAAACAAGAAAGGGGCAAAGTGAGAGGGATAGAGAGAGAGAGAGAAAGAAGGAAAGAAATCTCCAATTCATTCGGATCCAGTCAATAACACTGTAATATTTATGAAGGCTGGATGCTGGCCTGCCCTAAAACCCAAACTCCAGCAATCCTGAATTATAAATTGGTATTGATTTGTGTTGTGTTTTGTGTGAGTGTGTGCATGTGTGCGTGCGTGTGCATGTTTGTGTGTGTGTGTGTGTGTGTGTGTGTGTGTGTGTGTGTGTTTGTGTGTGTGTGCGTGTTTGTGTGTGTAAGAAAGACAGACAGAGAAAGGGTGTGTGTGTGTGTTTGTGTGTAGAGGCAGTATTCGTTTGGAAAGCGAGAGAGGGTGTGTTTTTATGTGGCCGATAAAATTCTAACAAGAGGAGTATTTAGCTTCAGGTAGGCTTTCACGTGTGTGTGTGTGTGTGTGTGTATAGAGCAGTGTATGCAATAATGTGTGTGTGAGAGAGATAAAATGAACACAGCTACACAAGAATTGATGTATATCATACTATACATGCATGTAGGTGTATTTGTGACGTCTACATACAGTATGTATACATGTGTGTGTGTAGGTCTTACCGATAACAACAAAGCATCAAATATACATGATTCTCCAGCTCTAGAGCTCAGTGTCAGTTGCACAACACCACAAATGCCAGAATGGCCCAGACAAACACCAACACAAAGATAAAGTACAGTACACATCCACAAATAACAGACAAGACATGCTTCATCCCACATAAATATAGATAGGAAACAGTTCATATAATGGTGACCAATAATTTGTTGTTAATGCTAAGAAACACTATCACCATTGCACTAACCCTAAGTATTACACCATGATGCATAACTACATATGGGCTATAGATGTTTATTAAAATGCCACAGAACATTTCTTTTTCCTCTCTTTTCTTTATTATTTTGTTTATATAAAGGTCTCATTAAACTGTATTGGAAACTTTTTACTATGTATTCATCATATATTTTCAGTACTTTTCAAATGACTTACGTATACTGTAGATTTTACTGTTTTAGCTATACCCGGACTTTTCCGGGTTTAAACTATGATAATCTAAACAAAGAGTGAAATAAACATGAATCATTTAATTTTTGATTTCTATGATTTATTCAAAAATTATGACTTTTGTAGCATTGTTTGCGGCACACCAAACAATTTTGCCCATTTTTTTTTTTTTTTTCGAAAGTTAGAGATATTTTTAAAATAACACTCATTTCATTATTTATGGCACAAAAAAAACAGGAAAATAAAATCCCATAGACTTGGAAAGGACCCATATCATATCTATCATATCTTACGTACATATTGTACTTGCTAACTAAGTCAACAAAACTGTCAGTGAAGATCATGATTGTGATGAAATATGAGACATGGGATGTTTTTAGAAAACAAAGAAAATGTAACCTTCCTGGTATGTTTGGGTCATTTTTGACCCATTTAAGAGTTAAAAACTGTGAAAAAGTAATCTTAATCTTAAATTTGGTCAAAATGCCTTTGGGTTATCTTAAGAGTAAATAAATTAATATGCTTTTAGGTTTCTATAATATTTCATGTCAAACCTTTTGTCTCCACCTTTTATGTACTGTAAAATCGAAGGATTTACTGCAGATCTTCTGTTCACGAGTCATACCAAAACTGATATATAGGTGGAGCTCTTTCCAGTCACAATGCTACTATTTAATCCTGTGTTCACTGTGGAAACAGATAGATAAGCCTATGACAATTTTCATGTTTATAATTAATAAATAAGTGTGCTGTAAATCTACTGAGATTCTATTGAACTCTATATGGGTCATTTTTGACCCGAACCTCACAGTCGTCATTATTTTTAAACATAACAGGAGGGTTAAGGTAAATTTCACATTTAAGAAGAATATTTTATTTGGCATAATTTCCAATCAACCCGTAATTTTGTTTTTGCTTTTTTATTCAAATATAATTTATTTGTGTGCATTTATGATAAATAAAATGCTATTAAATTAGTTTTAACTTTCAGAACTTTCATGACTTTCAGAAAAGCATGACTAATCTCACATGATGGCATGTCTGACATTGTTGGTAGACAAAAAATGTTGAGAGTGTAAAAAATATTTTAAGAAGACATTACAGGCTTATATAGGCTTTTACAGGCTTATCTAGAAGTCCACAGTGCTAAAAGTGCCAGAAGTTGACTAAACACTCAAATAGTAGATGTACTGTAACTGATATGAGACGATTGCTGCTTTACATTACAGTTTGAGTATATCTCGTATAGCAGTTTGTTAAAACAATATAAAGTCTCAATGACCAGGATCCGACAAGCTATGTGACTGTGTGTCCTTATGTAGGTGATTATGTAATGGTCAGTCCCTAAAGCAGTCTCCTGAGGCTGGCTACTACTCTGCCATGGTCGCCCACATCAAATTTATGGATCTTTTTATAGAAATCAATACCCTCTTAATCTGCTCCTCTTTCTCCGCTATCTCCTCTGGCCTGCATCCCTCCCCCTCTTCCATTCTCACTCCTGCTTCTATTTCTTCACCTACTTTTTCTCTTGTTTGCCCTCCACCCCACCTCTACCCTCATCCACACCATCATTTTTGTCTCCACACCCCTCTCCGTGGCTCTCCCTTTCTCTTTCTCTGCGTATGGGCTGGTCTGGGCATGTCAAAACCAGATTGCACCCTTAGACAGCGAGAGACCCAGAGGAAAAAAAGGAGGCAAGGAAAGAAAGCCTAGATGAAGTTGTAGAGGAAAAATCGCACTCATTCAAAATTGCATCAAGGACGTTCTGTACCGCTGTGTTTTCCTGTTGTTCAGCTGTGTGGGATTTAGGAGGTGAGGTTGACTAGATTTGGACCTGTAGAGTTAGCAAGCTCACAAGGTAGAATGGCCTTCTTTCTCCTTGCGTTTTGATGTGGAATCTGAAGAACTCTTAGTAGTGATGAGAAAATAATGACTGTGTATTATATATATATACTGTACATATATTGTGATTATAAGGTAATTGAGAACTACATGTGATATGTTCAATAGAATCCTGTATTCAAAGCCATCTTTATGAAAGACTCAGGAGTGCCTCTCTAGATAAACATCTGTAGTTTGACCAGACCATGCCCTGCACGGAGCCTCATGCTGATCAGCATCTCCATGAGGTTACAGGACTACTCTGAACTTCCAGCTGCTTAAGGAGGAACATGTGAATCCCCTTCACATCTGCTAGCCAGAATCAGCACCATGGATAGTGCTGCCTTAATGAACCAGTTCATGGCACTGTACCCTCTGATACAAAACAGCGGGGCCTCGTTAGGGATGTTTTTAATTGGGCTGACATACTGGTAACTAAGGTGAGAGAGGGAAAAGTTATCAGGGGGTATGTAGAACGTGTCGGTCCAGTGAAGTGTTAAAAGGAATCGCTACCATACAGTGCTGGGAAATGTGTTTACGAAAAAAAAGAGATATTAAAAATATATATTTGTTTCATTATTTAAACTATCATTTGCTGTTAGAGATATTTAAATTACCATTTATTTCATTACTTTTAGTCAATTATTTGTTGCTAAAGATATTGAAGAAATTGCCATTTATTTCACTACTTAATCGGTTATTTGTTGTTAGAGATATTTAAATAGCAATTTATTTCATTATTTCTAATCAACTATCTGTTCATAGATATTTAAAAAAATTGCCATTTATTTTACTAAATTATTTGTTGCTACATATATTTAAATTACCATTTATTTCATTATTTAATCAATTATTTGTTGCTAGAGATATTTAAATGACCATTTATTTCATTATTTAATCATTTATTTGTTTCTACAGATATTTAAATTACCCTTTATTTCATTATATGATCAATTATTTGTTGCTAGAGATATTTAAATTACCATTTATTTCATTATTTAATCAATTATTTGTTGCTAGAGATATTTAAATGACCATTTATTTCATTATTTAATCATTTATTTGTTTCTACAGATATTTAAATTACCCTTTATTTCATTATATGATCAATTATTTGTTGCTAGAGATATTTAAATTACCATTTATTTCATTATTTAATCAATTATTTGTTGCTACAGATATTTAAATGACCATTTATTTCATTATTTAATCAATTATTTGTTGCTACAGATATTTAAATGACCATTTATTTCATTATTTAATCAATTATTTGTAGCTAGAGATATCAAAATTACCATTTAATTCATTATTTAAACTACTATTTGCTGTTAGAGATATTTAAATGACCATTTATTTCATTATTTAATCAATTATTTGTTCCTAGAGATATCAAATTACCATTTATTTCATTATTTAATCAATTATTTGTTGCTAGAGATATCAAATTACCATTTATTTCATTATTTAATCAATGATTTGTTGCTAGAGATATCAAATTACCATTTATTTCATTATTTAATCAATTATTTGTTGCTACAGATATTTAAATGACCATTTATTTCATTATTTAATCAATTATTTGTTGCTACAGATATTTAAATGACCATTTATTTCATTATTTAATCAATTATTTGTTGCTACAGATATTTAAATGACCATTTATTTCATTATTTAATCAATCATTTGTTGCTACAGATATTTAAATGACCATTTATTTCATTATTTAATCAATTATTTGTTGCTACAGATATTTAAATGACCATTTATTTCATTATTTAATCAATTATTTGTTGCTAGAGATATCAAATTACCATTTATTTCATTATTTAATCAATTATTTGTTGCTAGAGATATTTAAATGACCATTTATTTCATTATTTAATCAATTATTTGTTGCTAGAGATATCAAATTACCATTTATTTCATTATTTAATCAATCATTTGTTGCTACAGATATTTAAATGACCATTTATTTCATTATTTAATCAATTATTTGTTGCTAGAGATATCAAATTACCATTTATTTCATTATTTAATCAATCATTTGTTGCTACAGATATTTAAATGACCATTTATTTCATTATTTAATCAATTATTTGTTGCTACAGATATTTAAATGACCATTTTTTTCATTATTTAATCAATTATTTGTAGCTACAGATATTTAAATTACCATTTATTTCATTATTTAATCAATTATTTGTTGCTAGAGATATTAAATAATAGTCATTTATTTCACTACTTAATCAAATATCTATTGCTAAAGTATTTAAAAATTGTCATTTATATTATTATTTAATCAATTATCTGTTGCGAGATTATTAAAAAAATATTATTTTTCTATGCTAAAAAATTATTTGCTGCTAGAGATCTGTAAAATTGTCATTTATTTAATTATTTAATCAAAGATCAGCCACGAGAGGTTATGCTTTACAAGAATTGTACCACAGTTTAGGGGTGTTGTTAGCTACAATGCGACACATCCTGCTAAATTATAAGTCAAATAAATGTACGGTGCAACACTGTTTCATGTTCATGAAATATATTTCAAATAACAAACATTTCTTCCACCAAGTAAAATAATGAATTAACTGTAGCCTTATAGCTATTATACAACAGCTCCAAAAGTGGCTCATCCAATCAGATTTGAGAGTTGTCATCAGATTGTGGGTTAGACTCTGGGTTCAGGACCAGTTCAGTGGTATCCCAAACAAGTACATGATCTTAGTCGATACTGGGGCATGGCTACGAAGGCCTCTGACTGTGTTCACTTTCCCAGATTACACAGCACCCAGGGTTCCTTCTTTGAGTTCTGCAGGAGGCAGCGATATGTCGACAGGGATGAGGGGAAACGATCGATAGCTTTTCCTTCACAGAGGGGTAGCGAGGGATAATGCCAGCATTAGTGACAGGCACTGGAGGTATGGATTTAGCTGCAACACTTCCACGGTTGCTGGGGGGCTATCAGCCAGATTCCCATGACCCCAAACACACTCTGCTGTGCTGTGGAAGTTCCGATGCTCACCTGGCTGTTTTGAGATTCATGCTTGGAGCATCTAACAGCATCCAAAATAAGATTCAATGTTAGGCATGTAAATCCAGCAGAACAGGGTAACAACACACAGATGTGTTGTTGTTTTCTTTGTCTCTTTCTGTTTCCCATTCTGTTTTGCCCCTTTCTGTTTTGCTATTTTTCCATCACAGTGGGCCCTCAGGAACACGTCCATCCGAGCGGGCCCCAGGGCCATTCTGAAGGCTGTGACTGAGCCTGGGCCTAATGCTGTCTGCCCCAGAGGCTTCCAGACACATCTCACCTCAGGCTCTAGATGCAAACACAACTTGCCCATAGAAAGATGTAAAGAGGCGCTCCACCTGCTTCTCACTCTGTTATAACTCCTGCTGGCCTCCCTAACTGCATCATTTATTTTTAAGTAAAGAAGTAGATACCTTAAAATACATTTTACATATAGCTTTTTGTGTGTAGGAAAAAACTACAGCAGCAAAAACATATCCAGGAGTATTTACCCAGAACACACTGTAAAACACACTGTAAAAGTGAAAATTTATAGTTGTTTATCTTAAGGAGCAATTTATAACTGATCTGACACTTAAACGTTACTTTTATATGTGTAACCTAATTTATTCAGGCTGATTAAGTTAGTAGAGTAAACAATATTTTTCACTTGACTAAAACCAATTAATTGAGGCGTTACCACAGAAAGCACATGGCACACGTTTTATTATTATTATTATTATTATTATTATTATTGAATGTGTACATGTACTATACAGTATTAATAATGAATATTTTTAGACAGACAAAGATTTTTAGAAGAACATCTCTGCTCCATAGGTCCATACAAATGGTGACCAGAACTTTGAAGCTCCAAAAAGCATATTAAGGCAGCATAAAAGTAATCCATAAGACTAAAGTGGTTTAACCCATGTCTTCTGAAGCAATTCAATTGGTTTAGGGTGAGAACATACTAAACATACATATATCTCCTTTTTCACTGAAAATCTTGACGTCAGCATTCAACATGACGATCATGATTTCAAGCTTGATTACATTTCCTAGTGCCATCTAGTGCTTTTTGCATGCATCAAGAACTAGGAAGTGCAGTAACTAGATACTACAATTGCAAGAAGTTTTGGACTCCATTCAATTGCACTGTATGGACCTACAGAGCTGAGATATTCTTCTAAAAATATTCATATGTGTTCTGCAGAAGAAAGAAATCATATATATCTAGGCTGGCAAGAGGGTTATTTTAAGGCCATTTTGCTGTCACTAAAATATTTTTGTAAAAGTGCAAAAATTCCATGTAGTTTCTCAATTAAATATATCATAATATGTCAGAAAACTACACATAAAATAATAAAAGAAGTTGGAAAAAAAGTGTTTCAAAATAGTTTTAAATAAATTATATCATGTCACACCGCAGGACACTCCAGAAGTTTGAGAGTTTTCATGCCAACAACCCACATACAACATTTATACAGTGTATTCAGACTTACAAATTCTGCAGCTTTTTCTAAAGGAAAAGTTTCCATCTATTGTAGACAACCCTAATTGGCACAAGTGGATGATGCCGATGCAACAAGACAATAAACATCCCAGTCCATGTGGACGTTGGTGCTCCAGATAAGTTACAGTTAACCTTCTATTGGAGGCTTGTGTGTTGCAGAGGGTGAGACTGTAACAACAGAACTGAGAGGGAAGGTGATTGTGGTTCTGTGGCTTTCTATTTGCAGGCCTGACTGTGTAGCTGCTGTAGTGAGAATTGAAACAGATAGCGTGCATGAAAGACGAGAGGTCTGCAGCACAAACAGCGACTGTTGTATTTCCCTTCAGTCATCCCGCAGTCGGCCACTCAAGGTCATTTTCGCCATATTATTACAGCTACGATAAAAACACATAAATGCATAGGTTGCAGCGACAGACGGTTATTTTATGGGAAACTTTCGGCGCCATGGCCTAGTGCTTGGCACACATGCTCAAGATACATTGAGCTGTGGCACTCATGTGGGTTTGAATCGCATCTTGTCCTGATTATATTTCCCCCTCTTACTATTGATATAAATTGAAAAGGGCACAAGAAATACATGATCAATTTCAGAGTCTAGGCTAAAAATGCAGGAATGATCATTTTGAACAGTACGCAATTGCTTCTAGTTGATGGGGTGCTTTGCGTAAAAAATGGCTCAATAGACTTGGGGTTAATGAGAGATGACCATTCTAGAATCGCTATGGGAAGTTTACGCTCCACATCGTCATGGCGACTGGCCTCATTTCACCTGCATCTGTCACTGTTTTTATCAGAGTGCCACCATCAGGGCTACAGTAGTGGCACGGGTTCAATCTCTCTCTCTCTCTCTCACTCTCTCTCTCTCTCTCTATTCCTGTCTTTCCATCCTTGCTTTGTGTTTCTAAACTCAGAAAGAGGAGTTGGTGGAGGGTGACCCCCTTTTGAGGGACAAGAGACGCTGAATTATTGAACCAGCCAAACAAGCCACCTGCCTCTACAACCCACCATGATCATCCATATTTTACATATACACAAACACCCACACACATATAATATAATATGTTCTCCTGTCCCATTTTACATATTTGTAGGTTGATTCCCAAAAAACTTTTAACACTGTGGCTCTGTGGCACTATGAAAAAATTCCTCTGTGTTTGAACATAGCAACTTTGGCTAAACCAACGGTGGAAACGTAACAGCATAAAATGCTGCTTCTGTGGGGGAAAAAACAGTTAAGAAATTATAAAACAAAAAATAATAAATAAAAAAATAAAAAAACAGCTGCATCTCAAAGACTTCCTGGTCTGAGTGTGTTCTGTCATGCGTGTCCGGAATGTGCCTACACAGATTCTAACACACACATACATAAAATCTGCCTCTTTAACACCCTTCTCTTCTGCCTCTGACTCATCTCCACTTCCAGGAGCTCATCATTTTTTTTTTTTTTTTCAATTTTACCCAGGCTGCCCAGTAATGTCCTTCTTTTATTGCAAATCTATACTCTTAATCTGGCCGGCACCGATGGGCGCGTAGCTCGATCAATAGAACGCAATTGCTGGGAAGAGTCCAGAGAAGCTGATAACCAAAAACCAGCCACCACCCCCCAACAGGGTTAAGCTCTGTCACACACATGCACATTTATGTACAAAAGCCACAAACACAAGCTCTCAAACAAAGGGTTAAGCTTAGACACACAAGCACATAGATGTAGACACAATCCTAACACGCATATGAACAAACAATCAAAGAGAGGGTTAAGTTCTGACACACAATCACATTAAAACAATAAAAAACAGGGTTAACACCTGATTAACTCACACAAAGTGAAATATAGAATAGTAAAATGTACAATTTGTGGCCTTTGTTTTATGTCAGTTAGCCGTAAGGCCATATGTATGCTAGTGTGCGCCTAAAAGTCCAACAAAATGATCTATAAACAGATATTTATAACGTATTTCTCTTCTAGGAAAACGGACCAAAAATACTGATGATCCACTCGCAGGTGAATCAAAAGTTTCGTAAAATAAAATGCTTTCTAAAACGAGAATGTCCCTAATCCTAAGCAATCCTAAAATGTTAAATAAAAGCTATTTTAAAATGGGACTAGTCCTTCCATACGCTCCAACTCCTTTTCTTTTTTCAATAGGAAATACGTCAACATAGGAAAGCAATCTACACTAGTCAACGATTTCATGTGGTTTTTAACATACAAACACTATGTCTAAAAAAATGGCTTTGACTTCAAGTCGGTGTTGTACAGGACTGTCATGAAAACATGCTGATGAAGAGATAGTAGACATGTGGCAAAGGCCACAGATCGTAGACATGTATGTAAGGTCAGGATGGTCATAAGGAAATGGACATTAGAGCTTATCTCTTCCCTCTTTTCCATACCTTACTCTTGAAGCATGGCTTAAAATGAAGAGCACAAAAGAGCTATAAAACCATAATGATCATGTTAGAGACTAGATGGGTGGGAGGTAAAAGGAGGTAATTAGACCAACACCCCCCAACCCCCTCTAAGCACTGACAGCACTGCACAATTTATAGCCTAACTAGGAGAACTCTCTGGACGATCTAATTGCAATATTAGCTTGTAATATCACCTGTTTTAAAGCTCTGCAAGTGATATTTCACCCATCCCATCATGGCTTTACCCTTGCCTAAGCAATCCTTGCGTTTTTAAGGGCACAATCCCTTTAATGCAAGTGCTTCATGGTTCGTTTAAGTAAGGGGCCTAGGAAAGGACTCCTGACCTTTCTGACCTGTACTTAACCCCTGAATAAGTGGACTCCAGAAAGGACTTGCATTTATGGCCTTGTCGCAAATGGCACCCTCAGCTTGTGGTCATCCTCCGAGTCTACACATTGCATCATGGGCTGTTGGGTAATAGTCCACTATGCAGTCCAATACAGCGCTCTTGAATCATAAAATTTCAAATGGAATGACCCACTAGAGGGCTTTTTAAATCCAGTCTTGGTGGGTAACCGTCCACCAGAGTTTAGTTCCAACCCTAATCAAACACAACAGAATGTAATTTTCAAGTAATCCTAAAGAGCTTTATTAGGTGTGTTTGATTATGGTTGGAGCCAAACTTTAAGAATTGACTGTCATCATAATTACAATATTTTCTGTGACTGCCAATAATGGAGAAAACTCTAGTCCAAAAGAATCAAGTGAACATCTTTGTTATTGTTGTTTATTGCTTCCATTAGTGGTAAACATTGGGATCAATGGGGCAAAATTGATAAGACCAAACTAACAGAGAGGCACGTGTGAAAAATGATTCCTCAGAATTCCACCAGCTCTAGCTGCATGCAAGGTGTTTCTTGCAATGCAAGCTTGTGCATGTGTGTGTGTGGTCTCTTATTTGTTTGTGATTGTGATGCATGGAGCCACTCACCCGTACACAGCAGGTCTTGATTTACACAGCAGATCTGTGCTTGAAACAAAGGTAGGGACTGTGGAGGGGAGGATGAATGGCCGTCATTAAGCCTTTTACAGTGACGGGTGCTACAGCTGATTTGCATGGTGGGCTTGTGGCCGTCCCTCGCACCAAACTGATTGATCTGTTGGTTTAAGGAGCTCAGGGCAGCACTCCTATTAATACTGCCCTTCTTAATAGGGCGCTAAAATGCAGTCATACGGACCAGTCTGTCCTAAATCAGAGGCATCTGCTGTCACCCGTAAACACTTTTGAATGGGTTTTGGTCAGCATAATGAGGGGTTCAGATGTGGCAGGCACACTCGCATATATATACACACACATACACACACACACACTAGACATCAGTGATTCAGCCGCTACATAGCACCATTCATTGCGACTACTCCCAAGGGAAACATTTCAGATGGCAATATCAGCCTCATTGTAGAGAGATGAAAAATTCAAACGCTATTTTACACGCTTTTGTCGTATTTTGTGGCTTTTTGATGGTTCTCTCGCCCTGACGGTTGTTAGTAAATTGGTATTATTGGTAGTTTGTTTACTGGTAGGGCCACTATAATGGGTGCAGGGTTTTGTCATTTACTGAGAGGCTAAATAATGGTACATTCCATAAACTACATGAAAAGCATGAAAGGTGAAATCATCTCTGCAGGTTTGGACCTTACACCAATCAGATGCACTCCATGGCAGCTAGAGGTGAGAACATTTTGTGTGTGGGTGAGTGTGTATACGCATTTGAAAGTGTGTTGAGAAAGAGGGAGGGTCACTGATTTCCGGCTCCCTTCACTTCTGTCTGCTGGATACGCTCCAAGGCCAGTCTAACGAGCCAACATGGATTTGGTAATGACCCCTGAGCTCTAGGAGGACACTCGCACTGGTGTCCTGTTTGGAAGTGCACACTATCTCACACAATCATATCCACTCCATTCCAGTCATTAAAGAAGCTCCCTACAGATGATTTTAGTGGGTAGAAGCCCAGTCAACAGGGTTAACAGATTGAGGATTTGTATTCGTATCAGAAAACCAGAATATGTGTAAAAAGCCCAAAACAAAGGAATTCTTACAATGTTTGATAATTGTATTTATACTGTCTCAAATAGGATGTTTTTTTCACACTTGAAAGTATATGTACATGTTAGCACCACATCTAAACATGAACCAAGACAGACAGAAAAGACAGACAGACAGACAGACAGACAGACAGACCGACTGGTGTGTTGGGTGTGTGGGGCCATTCCATTTTTGTAGAATGGGAAAAAGATAAAAGATGTTCTTACCTGTCTATGATGACAGGATCGGATGGTGTCTCATTTCTGTTCCCACAGCTCTTCTTGTCACAACATCGACTGAAATGAACAAAAGACATACAAAAGACAAGTTACATACTGCATCTATGTAATCATTTTATTATTGGGGTTTCATAAAAGTAAAAAACTCATAAAAGTTACTGTATCTTCTGTTGTCCAGTCTGATGTTCAACTAGATTTTATAGAGCATTGACTGGAATTGGAACCAATGAAAACCATATTGTTAGTTGTCTGACCGACCAAGAAATTATGTTTGCATTTACGAATGAAGTCATTGGTTTCCTTAGTGCTCAGAAGATATTTCTCTGCTCTCTTCTTTGAGACATAGGGATGGAGTTATGTGGTGACCGGCAAATCCTGCTCAAGCTGGTGGCTGCCTGACAGGTCACCCTCTTTCTCCCCTTGCCCTGTGCTCCAGCTGGGCTGGGCCCCCGCCAAGGTCACTCAGCCAGCCTCTGACAGTTTGGACAGCACCCAGAGAAGTCCTGGTCCAGCAGCTCTCTCCCAAATGCTCTTCTCCAACACTGTCATCACCTCTGCCCTTGCCTGTGCCCTCGCCCCAGGCTGGCACCTCATCTGGTGGCATGTGGTTTCCCTAAATACATTCCGCCTAGCCCATTCAGCCTTCGCCAACAAATCTGGCGAGGCCTCTGGTTTCCAATTCAGTTTATTCCCATTAGAGAAACATGGTGGCAGTAACTACACCTATGCATCTTTCTCTGCACAGTTTGATGAAATGATAAAGTGGATGCTGAATCAAAAAAATTATTATCCTCGATTAAGATCAGCTAATCAATAACTTCAAATAACTTTGTATGGATTTTTTCAGACGGCTAAGACTCCTGATGTATTCATCCTACTTGCTTCATGCTGTCATGCATTTGATTGCCATTTGACAAATAATCCTCACTTAGAGCTACTGAATGCAACATGATCTGACTTTATGAATAATTTATTGCATAGTTTGATCTTTAAGAACCTAAAAAAACATAAGTCTTGCATTGTTTTTTTTTTCCTGTTCTTTGTGTGTGTGACTGTTGCCATAGAGCATGCCACCATAATTTACTCCCCCAGCTACTTGGAACCATTAGCAAAGTTCCAGGAGACCAATTAGCATTGGAAACCCAATGGTGAGGCTGTGGTGACAACCTCCTCAAACTGTGAAAGAAGTGTTTTAAACAAACTGGACCCCAAGAGCACAGCCCAGTCCGGAGGGAGCCTGAGGCCCCTGTTCACAAAAACAAACCTTGGCGGAGCGTCTGTAATGTGGCCTTAATGGCTTTCCCTCTAGATTCTGTACAGGCTAGCCCTGGCTTGGCTAATGATGGTGGGCCAGAACCACGAAAACAAATGTGGCTCCAACCTCAAGGACAAGCTGTGCTGCTGTGGAGAGGCACCAACTCTGGTCGCTCCGAGTGATTAGTCATAGATTGAGGAACAGACGCTTTATGGGTTACCTACTCAGCTTGCTATCTCCACCAGAGCCCTCAACAGCCCACCAGACAGACCTTCAGTATCCTGAAGTAGATTCACTTGAAAACAAGAAAGATGGGTTTATCAAGACGAGACTGCAATATCAGAGCAGGACTTGTAAAAAAACAGCCTTCAAAGCCTCCCTGGGGAATCTTAAGACTAACATCAGATTGAGTAGAACATGCTGAATAAGTAAGATAAGACATGAAACAAAAGAGAGGGTGGAAGTGAAGGAAGTCAATAGAGGGCTTGTTTTCAAAGGGCAAGTGTTGTAATTATCCAGCCCCGCACAGAGAGGCTGTAGCTAGGGATAAAGATATGCACCAGGCTGCCTGGCTGGAGGGTGAAAGCCCATGGCAAACCTCTCCAAAGCAGCATCTTCATCCAGACTGTCAGCGGAGCAGGCGGAGAGAGACCAGTCCATTCCCACAGTGCACTATGTGCCATGATTTTGTAGATGTGCCATGCCAGCTGACTGCTGGGATGCCTCATTTTCAGACACAAGAATGCCAGATACAAGTAATTGGGAGAACCAGGAAGGACCTTGAATGTCTGAAGACTGACCATGATACCTTTCTTCCTCTTTTACTGAACACACTATAAACATTGATCTGTTTAAAACACTAGCAGCAGCAGCTTATGTCACATTTCATTCATACATATGGCAGACACCTTTACCCGACAGTGCCTAGAAGGTACACACTTTATCACTAGGTGTGTCCTTTGAATGAATTGAAAATGTAAATGCTCCGCCAGTTGAGCTCAGGAACATGTTTTGGTTGCTTGTGCACTAGTGTCCCCAAGAGGCCACTAAACCACCTTAATCAACAAGACTTTGGTCACTAGCCTCACAAAAAAGACCATGCTTGTTGAATAGCATTTTTTGTCATGGTGTCCTTAGAGTTCCTGGTTATGACTGTGATCAAGGCTTTTACCCCCATGTTCAAACATGTCCCAAAATCACCACTTGTCGAGCCTACAAGAGTACCCACACTACAAGAACTTAATTAATAGTCTAGTTCACACAATTCACAGCAAGCCATGATGAAGGAGACCCCCATACTCTTGGGGCAGACCCACAGCACTTCCTGAAAGGAATAAATATTAAAAAGTCAGAACATGCTAAATTACAATCATTTGCAAGCATAAATACCACAGTCAGTTAATCCAGATGAGTTAAGAGAAACATGGACAGAACCCAGAATACATGACTCCCAAAGAGACTCATCGAAAACCAGCAGCAAACCAGGGGTGCCCAGCCATCAGCAAACACAATGACATGGTTGCATGGTCTGCTTATATTGAACCTGCAATCAAGTTAATTGCTTGCAGGCCTGGTGACAGCACTGTATGGGCACATCAGAAAGAAAGGGATCAACTATTCAAGCTATCTACAAGGGGGAGGGGGTGGCTGCCTATCCTGTTACAAATTAACAAGTTTTTAAATTTTGTCATTGGTCCCCTCTGATATTGAATATTTGGTTTCATCCTTGATTGTGATTATGACATTCATTTGGCAATATTTTAACTCGACTAATAAGAAATGCCAATCAGTCTGTCAGAGTTGATTGCTAAGCTCTTTTACTACACCAATGAATGGGTCTCAAAGACAACTGCTAGTTATTAAAACTGAAAGGGACCACAGGCACTCATACTCATATCTGGGATATGAACATCAAGTTTGTCAAGAACAGCTGCTGTGCTTTCAGCAACGCTCAGTCTGTTCATGGGTGTTGCAAGTGAGGCAGACTCCGTCAGGGCACTGATAAAGAGCTCTATCACCTGGGAGTGAGAGACAGGGGAAATATCTCTCATCTCTCTCTCATTAGCGGATGGAAACAACCATTCATCAGGGGAGGCAGTTAATAATCACACTCAATCACATAATGACCAACTCAAACTGAACCATCATTATGGAAATGGAACCTATATTGAAATCATCTCAGAGAAAGCCTGGTTCCTTGAGGGAGAAAAAAGCATAGAATAACCAGCATCAAGTGCAATGTGGTGTAAAGCAGGGGAGTTAGCTAGGAGTTATGATGTCCACTTTACACAGCGAAGCATTTATGAGATTTATGTAGCATTGGTGACTGCCAGATGGAATCACTTCAGTGATGAGCATAATTAGCGAAGTCCATCTTAATGATTCCGAATGTGTTGAAATTCCCATCAACACTTTAATAACTTGACAGGTATCCCATAATAATTGAGTATGTCTGTTCTTGGCAAATTTCAGCTACACTAAAGCATAGAGTGTTGGCATTAAATATAAAACATATCATATGTCCATTGCATCTGTATTCAGATTTTTTTCCCCTCTTACCATTAGAGCTTTAGTGGAGGATTTGCTTCTCTCATTGGCCCTTGGGTGGCCAAGGAAGCCCAATCATTTGCCCTTGTTGCATTATTAACTCTGGTTTCCCCACCTGGTTAGCCCCCCCATCCCCTAAGGCGTGCACATGTGAGTCCCCCAAACATCCTAGACTCCCACAGCCTTGATCCCCTACTGGTCCATATCCCCCTTCAATGGCCACCAGGCAAAACTTCATGGACTAGACACCTCTACCCAGGCCCCCAGTCATGCAAACCCACTGTGAAGCCATAAATACACTGCATTAAGGTCAATGTAATGAGGAAAGCACTGTAGGACTTCACAGTGGAGAGAAGAAAAATGTGTAGGCCAACCTATGCAACCCTGTGGTACACTCATGAGCTGAACTTCCAAACCATATGTTAATATTCTTTTAAAGCCTCTCTCACACAGTGATGGTGAATCGTGACCAGTAATATGAGGCATAATACATTTTCACATTAAATAATAATAAAAACTGAATTAATAAGTTATTAAAGTTTATTTTAAAAATGTAGCTTGCATGTTATGCTCTGTTCAGAATGTTGGCGCTTAGAATATCAACAGAGCAGTGCTTGTTCTAATGTTTCAAAGCTCTGTAAAAGTAACATTGTAATTGTGCTATAAATCTCTTAATTGTTCATCTACGTTTTTGTCCTAAACAACCAAGACAATCAACAGTAAATTTTGTCAGTCACTTGGTTGTGCTGGGTAGCCTCATCAACAGTGCATCCTTATTAGTCCAAAATCCTGCTCCATATATTAAACTCAACATGAAACAGCATTCACAACCCATTGTACTACTTCCATAATTTTGGGAATTTCCAAATTTTTCAGACTGAAACAGGATCTTCAATAGTAAAACTCATTTTAGTACAGGACTTGTATGCATTGGGAATTGTTTGGATTGTGAAAGTCGTTTCAAAGATTATATATTTTTTGGGAATAATATATACTAATGAATTGTTCACAATAAGACCAAGAAAATGTATTAAGAAAATCCATTTTTATTTAGTATGGACTTGTGAAGTACAATATATATGTTGTAACTCATTGTAATGGACTGACCTGCACATGATCTCATGAGTGAGAAGAACGCGACACATCTCTGGGTTTTTGTCTTGGCCTTCATAAAGGATTGGCTATAAGACAGAGAGAGAAAAACAGAGGCAGAAAAAACAATTGGTATTAATTCTAAATGCAAAAAGTAATGCAGTTTATCTATGAAATGCAAATATCAATATGTGTATCATAGGGCGGAAGATTTGAGACTTGGCTGACCCATCCTTTAGCTCATAGTGAAAGCAGTGATTGCTCAAGATAATTGTTCAGGATGCTGACACCTGGTCATTAGTCATGTTTTTGGTTTGGACCATGCTGACAACTTTAACATATGCTAAAAGCTAAATCTGTTCATTAGCGGCTGGATGTATGCGATGATCCGAGGGGGATCCAGACTCTGCTGGGGCTCATGTGGAGTAACAATCTTTCTGTTCTCCCCATCAGCATCCACCCTGAGCAGACAGATGGCCAGCCAGGCCCCAAAAGAAAGGACTCCTCCCAGGCATCCGTCATTGGGCTGTCATGCCTGGCCTGAATGACGGATGATCAGTGCATATCAAGGAAGTTAAAGGACTCACTCCCCCCTTCCTACCAGGCTCTCAATCCCCACCAAACATCAATGCCAAAGATAAATCCATCATAACACTACCACATAAGCACACACACACAAACACACAACACAAAATAGCATCCATCTAACTTGACATTGGTCAGTCGGCCAGACAGGGTTGACCCAATGCCATGGGGAACAATACTTTTAGGATAACGACCACTTCTACATTATTGATTTTTCACTAGCCTGCCAATGGAGGTCTTTTCCTCTTCATCACCATCCTCCAATTTTGTTGAAGGGGGGAGGGGAGCGGGTCAATATTTAAATACCATTTTTGATTCACATTGCTGGCGCCAAGGTAGTCCAACCACCCCACATCTTCAAGCATGTCTGACTCCAGCAATATGGAATATTGTTACAACTCTCATTCAACAATTTTCATGTTTTGTGTGAACTATCCCTTTAAGTTGCCTAGCCTTACAGGATATACACTCACCGACCACTTTATTAGGTACACCAGTAAACCTACTTATTCATGCGATTATCTAATCAGCCAATCATGTGGCAGCAGTGCAATGCATAAAATCGTCCAGATACGTGTCAGGAGCTTTAGTTAATGTTAACATCAGCAATCAGAACGGGGAAAAAAATGTATCTCAGTGATTTCAACCATGGCATGATGTTTAGTGCCAGATAGGCTGGTTGGATTTGTGGCACGGTGGAGGGCGGGACCGGCGCGTGATTGCGCACGCCCGGTCCCGTATCTGGCTGATTGAGCCGGCAAGAGGGTTAAAAGGCCACTCGCAGACGGCGATCGAGAGAGAGAGCTTAATCAGCAGACGTCTGCTGTCCTAAATGTTTGTTTTAAGTTCTTAATTAAATTATTATTTATGTTGACAAGCCGGTTTCTCGCCTCTTCCTTGCCCGTGAAAGTGATCTTCTTTACATTGGTGCCGAAACCCGGGAAGGAAGAGGGATGCGCCGTAGCGGAGTTCTCGCCACTTCTCAATGGAGCAGCCGCGGCCATCTGCCGGGGGACGGAGGAGCCCAGCCGCCTGGACGCGGAGGAACGGCCGCCGACCGCGAGGGGAGGAGGGGCTCCTGGCCGACCGCCTGGAGCGGTTAGGGCCGCTGCCAGGGGCGGGGGAGTTCCCTACTGGCCGCTGGAACGCGGCGGGGTTGGAGACTGCCGACCGCGTGCGGGGAGGGGCACGCCGCCGACCGCCTGGAGCGGGAGAACCGCTGCCAGGGGCGGGGGGAGGCCCCTTCGACACCCCGGGAACGCGGCGGGGCGTTCCGTCCGCTAGGGGCTGAGGACTGCCTCCGATCTGCCCGGAGAGGCGCGGCTGTTGTCCTGAAGAGGGTGGAGAAGTGGCTGAGGAACGAGCTGCGGCGTATCAGAGAACCGGTGAGTACGTTTCTTTTTATTTCTTTCCTTTTAATCTCTCTCTCGATCGCCGTCTGCGAGTGGCCTTTTAACCCTCTTGCCGGCTCAATCAGCCAGATACGGGACCGGGCGTGCGCAATCACGCGCCGGTCCCGCCCTCCACCGTGCCACAGGATTATTTCTGTAACTGCTGCTCTCCTGGGATTTTCACACTCAACAGTTTCAGAAAGGCTACGGTAACTCAGATAAACACTCTGTACAATTGTAGTGAGCAGAATAGCATCTCAGATTACACAACATGCAAATTGTTGCATGCAGTTAGCAAATAGAAATCTGTGACTGTTGTGCTTGAAAATTCCAAGAGATCAGCGGTCACAGAAATACTAACACCTTCTCGTCTGGCACCAAAAATCATGAATAGATATCATGAATGAGATAAACTTTTTCCCCATTCTGATGGTTGATGTGAACTTTAACTGAAGCTCCTGACCCGTATCTGCGTGATTGTATGCATTTCACTGATCCCACATGATTGGCTGATTAGATAATTGCGTGAATAAGTAGGTGTGCAGGTGTACCTAATAATGAGGTCTGTGAGTGTATATTTGTAGAACAAAATTATTTCATAAATTAATTTTGAGTAAACGTGCTGACTTGGGACAATTAAACCAGGCACTGTAACTCAATGAAGCTCCTTCTCTCTTGCATTCATCACTCTCAATTAGTCTCCTTTGATCGATATTTGCACCTTAGCTGTTGATGCACATATGTAAAGCCTGCGTGTGTGTGTGGGGGGGTGGGGATGGGGGGGGATTTTACGGGCGAGCACAGCTACAGCCCATTTTTGTCGTTGTGGGGATTATTGTCTCCAGTGTGTCTGCTCTGCATCTACATTAAGGCTTATTGATTGGTCTCTGGGGTTGATGCTTTGTTGAGGAACTGGTTGCCATATTGATCTGAGACAGGCTGACATGCAGTGACAGTGGGACCTGCTGGGCCATGGAAAAGATGGGAAGAGTGGAGAGATTGAACTCTGCTCTATATTTTATGATGGAATGCAGAACGCAGGTGCCGAATTGAGTTCAGCATATGAGAAGCATCGCAATTGACTCTTTTTGAATTCAACATATGTGCTCTGCAACGCAGAGGAGGAAATTTCTAAGTGAACAAATAATATCTAACATGCTAATATGGGGAACTTGCAATTATAATAAAAGAACCTGCAGAAAAACAACTTTAAACTCGCTAAAAAGGTTAGCCGGTATCCCAGCTTGGCCTAGCTAGTAAGGCTTGTCTGTTTTGTTTGTTTTAGAGGGGTTTTGGGCTGTCAGCTGGTTAAGCTCGGAGACCAGTTGGCTGAACATCAGCTAAACACAAGTTGAGCCAGACTGGGAGACCAGATAAATTAGCTGAAGACCATCTTGGCCAGTCTGGAAGACTAGCTGAACAAGCTTCTGTAACACCAGCAAAGCACCTTAAGCTGTTTTTGTTGTTGTTTTTGTTGTTGTTGTTGTTGTTTTAGAGAAAATTTCATTAAGAAAAAATCTAACTGTCTATGAAGCGCATTATAACATGTTTAAACTCAAAATTATTCATCTAAACAGTACTCACCTGTTTAGTCATGGAGTCTATTAACCGAACAAACAGATCCTGTTCTGTCCTGATTCCTGCAGATTTAAATGGAATATACACATTTTAGCCAATAAACATGTATCTCTATGAGTATAATAGATAAGCAACAACCTGAAATGTTCTTATTTGCTCTGCATATACTAAAAATCTGCTCAGTTCTAGTCTAAATGCAACTATTGCACCAGATTTCAACACAAATACTAGTAGAATCAATTTTGTTTTCAAATTAAAAGCCTCTTTGAGCAAAAATAAAAGAGAGCAACCCAACATATAAAGTCCAATTTCTTTGCAAAAGTCAACATAAAGAGACTTATTTCTTATGGAAAGTCTTGAAAAATTAATTTGTTATTATTTTTTTCCCCTACAGTACATTTATGCACATTCTGTTATGCTTGTCATGCTGACTGAGCTATTCCGCTAACGCCGCTTAGCAAAAACAAACTCGAATGAGTTTTTCTATTATTTATTATCTTCCCACACCTAAAAGTGTGAGAGCTCTCCTGCTCTACTGCATCTTTGCCATAGAATAACACGGAATTCACAAACTACAGACAAATCAAATAAAACTCATCTCTACCTGTTAGCAGTATGCTAAGGGGAATAGGGGGATCTGAAGGGGAGTATTTGTACTTTCATATGCAAAGAACAAATATATAAATATTACCAAGAAATCTGTCATTTGTATATTTGATCTTCTGTATAACTATTGTACTTGTATCAATCTTGAAAGTTTGGTGGTGACATATGAGGTGATAACAGTAACACGTTATAATAAGTTTCATTATAATTTTCATAACTTTAAAAGTGATATGTCTAACTATATTTGAACTTTTTTGGTTCAGCTATGCAATATTCTAACAATTTGTCCAGCAATATGTAATGTAAAAATGTTTATTAATGTTATTAAGGACGTGTTATTAAGTATTATTATGTTCTGTTTAGGTTTATAAATTGATCTTAATATGTATTATTAGTGTTAAAAAAATTATGAATGTACTTAATAACTTTGGTATTATGTTGCATATATTACAATGAGTCCCAACACTATTTTAATGTGTCATTTTTACTAAAGGTGTTCATTTTTAAAACTGCTGTGCCAAAGAACATTGGCAAGTGTAACATCACTAGCTGTTTTTGATGCATTTCATTTACACATTTAGCAAACACTTTTGTCCAGTGCATAAGATATCAATTTAATGTTGCAAGCACCGTGCTCTACCAGTTAGTAACAGCTTGAAACAGCTAGCTTGTATGTACTTTACTTAGAACTGTGAGCTCAAATGAGGCTGTGTTTAACATATCTGTGTGGGTGAGTAACGTGGAATGACATTAGACATGAGCGTAAACTGTGAAAGGGTGGCAAATGTGTTCAACACTATGAACTCCTCTCAGGATAAACAGATGGAGCTCTCAAATACTCTTCCAGATGTGACGAGACATGTTGCATGGTTGTGGTTACATACAGTTGGCCTAGCTCTGCCTCGCAATATGTCTTTGTTATTGATGGGTTATGAAAATGGTTTGAAGCAGCAGTACAGGTCTTACCGTTGCTGTAAAGAAGCTGTAACCTGTAGTGGATGCCATTGTTGGTCTTCTCGCCATTGTATTCCTAAAAGCAATCAAAAGAGAAGAGCTAATAGTTAAAAGAGAAGAACTAAAAGAGCTAAAAGAGCTAGTTCATCTGTGGCTATACTTTACAATTAGCAGAAAAATGCATATAAAGGGGCATTCAAAAACACAAAATACATTCAAAGCACATTACATATTGGTCACGATAATATTATTTTTATTTAATTGTATGAGTTTTTACCCAGTGCAAAAATGCAATGTTAGAGGGTACAAAAGTCTTCCATTATATTGGGTTGAATTTGTATGTAGCATATGTATATATATGTATAGCATATGTAATGTTCTCCAAATATATTAAATACATGTTTATTGCATCAAATTAAAAAAAAATGTCTCTTTATCATACACAAAGCTGCTATTACTTACTCTATCACAAACTGAATCACAACACATGAACTGCACTGTAAAAAGTGGCAAGCTGTGACTGTTACCTTAACAAGCTATTTCTTTCTCATCTAAGTCTGATTAGTTTTGTTAGTGTAACTGGACCTGCTGTATATTAGGTGGCCTTAACTACTATGTACTTAACCATTTGATACAATGTACTTACTATGTGCATAGACATGTTGTTGTAATGTAATTACATTTAAAGTACTTGCATTTAATTACATTTGTAGTTACACTGTTAACTTTACCCCTAACCCAACCTTTACCCTCGAACCCCTAACACTACCCTTACTCCTAAACCTACCCATACTAGTTACACAGGAAATACATAGTCTTGTATGTATTTAATGTTAGTACATAGTAGTTAAGGCCACCTAATGTAAAGTTTGACTGTGTAACTTATTATATTTGGGTTGATTCAATGATATTAAATAATATTTTTGCCTTGAATTAAACCAGAACACTTTGAACTCAAAGAAGATTGTTTGAAAAATATTTCAGCATTGTAGATCTATGCAATGCTAGTGAATGGTGGCCAAATTTTGAAGGTCCAAAAAGCACATAAATGCAGCATAAAAGTAATCCACATGACTCAGTGGTTCAATCCACATCTTCAGAAGTGATGTGATAGGTTTGGGTGAGAAATGTAAATATGTAAGTCCTTTATTACAATAATAAATGTAATAAATAAATAAAGCGATATGCATGAAGAATTTGAATCCCCATAAACAAAAGAAGAAAGTGAAAGTGAAAGTGAAGATTGTTCATAAAAAAAGGACTTAACTATTTATCTGTTTCTCCTCCACATATTTAATCTCCATTATGAAGATATGGATTTAACCACTGGAGTCATATGGATTATACTGCCTTTTTTTTTTTTGCTTTTGTTTTTTTCTTTTTTGTAATAAACAAATAAAATGTGATCGCAGTTTGATTTTACTCCTTAGATTTTGTGGGGTTTTCTTTTTAAACAGCACATCCACCCTGGACATCAGTCCAGTAAAACACAGGGTCATGACACACCCACATGTGTCGACAGTCTTTCTGTTGTCTATCTTCTCTACATCTCATTGCCAAGTTTAGTGGTACTGTCTTGGCAGCATCCCAAAGTGGAGTGGAAGAGTGTGGAGGGGCACAGGGAGGGGGTAATGGTGGAGGTGAACGGACAGAGAGGACAGAATGCTGACCATGCCAGCTGGACCTCGTCCCATATGACCGTAGGCGGAGCTGTTCTCTGTAACCTTTTACTGAGAACAACCCCCTGACACACACACACCGTGGGGTGATCAGAACTACCCTCCGACACACTCTCAGCACACACTACAGGTACAAACACATGACTACACTGCAGAATTGAGCCAATGGTACCATGGAGAGGTGATTTTTTTAGTTTTTCTTTGGGAAAGAGAGCATAAGAGGAGAGGGGTTAGGGTGGCTGAAATGTATTCCCAGGACGTTTATCCTATGAATTTTGAACTGTCGATAAGCAAAGTGGCAAAGAATGTGGGGTATAAATAAAATAAATCTAGTCTTTTAATATAATTTTAAGTTAGATATTGCAAAGTTAATACTTTTTTAGTTAATAAGAATATTGTATATATTTTATTTATACTGTCAATGTACTGTAATGTAAAAAATACTCAGATTTATTAGTGTCAAGAGCTATTTTAATATGTGTACATTTTGCCTCATTGCTGCCCCCTACATGTAGTTTTTGGTAAAGCTACTACTGAGAATCAAGACTGTGTGTGTGTGTGTGTGTGTGTGTGTGTGTGTGTGTGTGTGTGTGTGTGTGTGTGTGTGTGTGTGTGACAGTCTGAGTGTCAAGCCATGTAATTAGTGTACACTAATACACACTGCAGCTACACAATAGAGAAAACAGGTAAATAAATGTCTGTTTTAGAGAATAGAAATTATATCTACAATTAGGAAGAGATGACACTTTTCTTTTTATTTTACAGTTTTAAGAATTTTAGACATTGCTGGGGTTTCAGAAATGTAAAGTTTTTTTTGTGTGTGTAATTTTTTCAACTTTTTTAAATGTGTATTATCAGTAAGCATAACTTGAAACCTGTTGTTTTAACAACAAGCTTATACATATTTAATTACATGATAATAACTATGTAATATGTAGTAAAAAGAAGAAACCCAGTGAAATCCATCAAATCAGACAAACCTCTGAAAATATTATAAACAATGACATTGGCCTGTGCTAAAATACCATGGTAACACCTTAACTGGTTTAATTAGAGTCAAATATAACATGATATCCCTGAATCAAACTGACTACACTAGTTAATACCAACAAAACACATTTTTAGTGTAAGATCAGGTAGAAATAGCTCCTTAAGGTAACAATTGCAGGTTTCCAGTGATTTTTTATTTTTCAGTGAACATAAATCTACTTGGGATATTTCCCATATTTTAGATTCTCATGGAGATATCTAAATGTCTATGAGGATAAATGTGTTTTAATTTACAAATTGGATCTATATAAAATGTAATCTAAAAACAAAACCCACAACACTTTTTTCACACATCTTCACATTCTCTAAGTTCAGTATGCTGCACCATGTTGTGTTGTAAAGAGGTGTGTGTTTGTGCAGGGTGCTTACTTTGTCCTTTTCCACAAAGTCCACATAGGAGGTTCTCTCGATCTCAACGGGCTGCCCCTGTCGGTCATAAAGGGCCAGGACGAAATGGAAGAAGTTTGACTTGCGCAGATTTGAAGGAGGCTGCTTCTCATAATGGGCTCTTGCCAAACCCACACCACTATGAGAGAGAGAGAGAGAAACACAGAGAAAAGAGAGAGAGAGAGAGATTAACTTCCAGGAAATTACATTTTAAATCAATATACTTGTAGACAGATGAATGGCAGTTTCACATGAACTTGTACAAATAATATCACATAGCAAATATAAAGTTGTTCCATTAAAAAGTCACCAAAACCTATAATATATAAGTTCTGCATGTGAATAATGGGAGTATGCAGAAAATGCATATATTTACTGATTATTAATTCCAAATTGCTCAGATAATGAAGACAGCAATAGACTAACTGTAAATACAGGTATAACGGGATAAAAGATAGATAGCAGGAAAGAGATATTTAGCTTTTTTTCCATTGCCCTGTGCATGCCATGAACTCTTTTGTGTGCCTCTCTCCGCTCTTCAACCTCAACAATTGGAATTTGGCGCAGACGGGGGGAACCCAGAAGGCACCGTCTGCCTTTGCGGCTGCCAATCGCTACTGGGTACAGCTCGCCTTGGCAACTGCTGCGTTTCTCTTTCCCTGACCTGTCAGTCAAGCCTGCTCAGCTCTCCTCTGGGCCTCCCCAGGGTTCAGCCAATAGAAAGCCTCCATCCTGACTCGCACACTTGAGCATCGATTAGAACACGTGGCAAACGGAGGACTGACAGATACCAGGGAGCCTTGTGCGGCCTTGCCTCCACACCAACCCTACACATCCACCTATCAATCAAACCTTCAGCCCTGCTCCCCTGCTACATAAACATCACTGATCATCTTTCCTTACCTTATCCAGCGGACACATGGGCCGCAGAGGGACAAGAAGATAGAAATGAAGGCCTGAAGTCAGGGAAGGAAGATTAAAATGCAGGTGATCTGTATTTTTAATAGGGTTGTAATGCATGCATCCTTTCCCTCAAGCAGAAACCGAAGACAAGCACACGGTCAAACCCAATCTAACACTTTATTTTACTGCCTAACCATTTAACACATCATTTTTACATTTATTTATATTTTTTAGGGCAGTGCGACTAATTAAATAAGTAATAACACGTTAAAAAAAATTACACAATCAATCATGCCCTCTGAATGTAATAAGGAATATTCCTATACTATCTGAGCAATTCATGCTTGAAGTACCAACTTGTTTTTGAGAGTCCCAGCCAGCAGGGGGCAGTAAGCACAACTCCAACTGTACAGGCAGCAAACCAGACTTACTGACAGCAGACTGCACAAGATGAGGATGTTTTCTTGCATTCAAACACAGCTGGATGCATGGATCTCCAGATGTGTTACGTTTAACTTGGCATGTGTATATTGAAATGTCCTTAGTAAAGCCCTTACAATAAAGCTACCTCAGACAGATTGAGGAATTCAAATGCAAAATGAATTGATGTGGACTGTAGGCCAATGATGGGCTTATGTTCTATGATATGGAAACAAACAATATATTGCCTTCTAAAGCCACTTTTTGTATTGTCTGTCAATGCTTTACTCATCTGCTACACTAATGCAATGTATTTTAATTATCTTAATCATGATATATATTACATTTCTAATTACTGAATCATCATATTAATTTGGGGGGCCTTTATCTTCAAATATTGATTATTATTGTGATTAATTCAAGTAGGTCTTGTAACTATTTTGTATATTTTAGTATTTAAAGGTGAAGTGTGTGATTTTTGCACCATTAGTGCAAACCAAACAGTTTAACAAAAATAATAATTTATAAAACAATATTTTTTAACCATTGGTCTGGCAACAGACCTAAACTCACATCATTGGGTGAGCCAATGTTGCTATGTTGAGCTGGTTAGGATGCTCGCATAAAACAGAGCAATGTTTTGACCACACTATGGAGCCATAGTGTTTACATTTTTGGGGGAAGCCAACTTTGGAAACGCATAGTTGTCTTTGCATATTAAACTGTGATACAAGTATTTTTACCTAAAAGATAATTACACGCATCACTTTGAAGTCAAAGCAAGTAGCCCATAATATTTTTAAACCACTAAATAAAAGATTGCATGGCCATAGATTGCAGCCGTCATTGTTAAGTCGGTTTGTTATTTACTCATTACCCTGATGAGGTGGGCTGAAATGCATTTAAATCTTGAAAATATGCTCATACATAAATATTTGTTCATCTGCTTCGCTCGGGGTGGAGAGCTCAGTGTTTTGGAAAGCAGCCTACTCTCTGTCTCCGCTCGTTGAGATATTCCCCTGATAGGACATTAATAAAACCTGACCCCTCCTCAGTCCTATTACCAGGGCTTAATGCCTCATTTGTATCCTAGCCTGGTGAAATCTCATTCGTGAAGTTAAGGTACTACACTGAAGGCAAAAACAGCTTTCACAGAGGCAGATATGGGAGGGGGATTCTGGGAGGGGCACTTTTAAAAGCGGATGACTTCAGCGTAAATGGGAAATATGATCTTGTTCATCTGTAGTTATTGATTTGCATTGAAGATCTTTAGCAGACAGACTGGTCAGGACTGTGCTAAGTCTGACGGAGGCCCTTAAAATACAATAAGAAAAAGGCAAACAAGACATTACAATTTTACAGTAAAATGGGAGAACACTATGAGTGTCTTAATCAATTTAAACAACTCCTGATATTAATGGGTGGATATTCCAACTAGATTTTTTGTCTCAAGATTCAAAGTTACATTTATATGAATGTATAAGGGGAAACGTATTTTAGGTGCATCCTTTTCACATTTATGCCTTCATTATCTAAATGTATATGGTCCTGTAGTGTGACAAATAATTTTTTTAAAGGCACAAAAATTCCATGTACTCCTTCAATTAATATGTGGTCATGAAAGCATGCATTATAATTATAAAATGTTTTATGGAGTTTTAGAAAAAGTATAGTATCTCACACCACAATAGTGGATGCAAAATGTGTCCGATTAGATTCTTTATTAATGTCAAGTTTTAAAGATAATATCTATATGAATGTATGTGGAAAGTGTATTGACTTGTCACTATTTCTTTTGAGTTTCTCCCCATTTTCAATCACCTTTTTTCCTTCACTAGTTCATTTTAAATGGTCCTGTGGTGACAAATAAATGTAAAAAAAGTACAAATACTCAATATAATCTCTCAATTTTAAGAGGTCATATAAGCTGCAGCATAATATTTTTTAAAATGCTGTTTAAAAAAGATTAAGGTGGAATATAGCTTATCACACCACAAGATATGTCAACGTCCCAAAATGATTTCATGTCAACTACCCTTATATTTCAACCTAGTCCAAATTCTGTCTCTGCACTGCATGAAAAGCACAAGCGCATATAAACACAAATTATCACCTTCACAAAGCACGACAGAATTACTAAATTACACATTTGTGGGGTAGAAAAGAAAAGAACAGCTTTACGACATCACACTTAAACACACACACACACACACACACACACACACACACACAAACACACACACATATTGCATCATGAGTTCCTCTCCATTACCCCATCACCTCAGTTACGACTAGGAGGCAAGGCATCATGTTTCTGATGAAGTGTGAGAGAGAGAGAGAGAGAGAGAGAGAGCGAGAGAGAGAGAGAGAGAGAGAGAGAGAGGCACTCACAAGGCACGGATCTTTACGAGCAGGAAACGATCGACTCAGAAAACTTGTTAGTGTTATTATTTTAATTATGTTGATTGCTGCCATATCCACTCCAGCAGTTATGAGTCAGCGACAAGGCTGCCTGCATTGCTTTCGTTCACGCTCTATATTGATAAAAGCAATTGAGGTGACAAACACACACACATACATAGCAGAGCTGTGTAAATCAGTCGCTAACGGACAGCTCAACAACTGTTACTCTCACACTTGTCTTCATCTTACTCCGTTAAACACACTGTTTGACATCTTCTCGTCACAAACTCAGGGAAAAGAAAAGGGAAAGACCGTTCAAGCCAGAAACAACGACAGGTCTGACACAATTCTGGACGTAATACCTCCACTTGAAGAAACCTTTATTTAAATCAATAAATACATTCTCACAGAGCTGATTTAACTATAAACCATTCAGAGAGCAGGAGCTGAATGGGGTTTGTAATGATGATGTTTAAGAATACAAGAGCTCCTTCTCTCTTTATGCAACGGCAGCCAGTATTTCCAGTCTGCACCCCTTTGCACACTGCCGACTTAATGCCATACAGAAAAGTCTAATTATGTTAAATGAAAAAAGTAACCCCAGGCTAAAATCCTCACAGCTCAAGGGTATGAACACTTGAGGGAAATAGATACTAAGCACAGAATCTCTAACTCTGAAGTCATCTGCTAATGAACATGCAGAGCAGAAGAAACTGTCAATACACAGGACACGGTGAACTCTACTGAGATATTAAGAGTTAGCTGTTTAATGTGTGTGAGTGTGTAAGTGGAAAAGAGAGTTTAGATGCATGCAGACGTGCCTTCACGTGTACATCTCAATAAAACAATCTCTCATTGAAGATCATTTTGAAAGGTTTACATTTAAGGGAAACGGTTGCAAAGCTCTCGTTCTAAAGTTGACATATTTCCAAGTGAAATAGAAGGGAAAATCGTACATGTACAAAAAGGCATGACATTTACTCCCATAGAGAAAAACAAACGAACCAACAAACTTTGTTATTACAATTTTTTCCTAAGTTTAACTAACTCATAACTCAAACCTAAACCTAACCATGATTTAAGAGGAAAATAACTTTTGTGTTCCATGGAAGAACAAAAACATCTGTTTTTGAAACGAGACTTGGGAAGCGTATTACAGATGATTGACATACATCAGTCATTTGTATTGCATATATATATATATATATATATATATATATATATAGAGAGAGAGAGAGAGAGAGAGAGAGAGAGAGAGAGAGAGAGAGAGAGAGAGAGAGAGAGAGAATAACCAAATTTGTTCACTGAAGTTTCCTTTCTTAAAATAATGTAATAAAATATAAGCAAAGGTGTCATTTGTGGATGGGACGGGTGGAATATGTCTCAACCACTTTTGGCCTTGGCCAAATTTTCCTTTGCAAATAGCTTTCGTAAGTGTTTAATGCAGAAGTTATAAGTGACGCCCCCCCACCCCAACTGTCTCCACCACTTTTTCAATCAAAGTTGATAAGAGGTTAGCTACGAGTTGTCATGAGCAGTGTTGGGTTTTATCCAATTCCAAAGTAATAAGCTACTCTAAACGTTTAAAAAAAAAAATGTAAGTACTATAATGCATTACATTTTTACATTACAAGTGTTGTAATCAGATTACAGTAACAGACTTTCAATTAAATGTATTACTTTAAGTATATTGTAGGGGTATGCTTATTTCTAACATATTATTTATGTAGATCACATGAATTATGGCCCCCGTAACAAGTCATAGTGAAGGAGGAATGTGAGGTGATGAGTGTATGACTTGTGTGAAACAACGAACAAGGAAGAAATATTGATATTATTTTGAATTTGTTGAGCAGAAGAGTGTTTTATAAAGTAACTTAAAAGTACAGTAATTAGTAATGCGATTACTTTTTCAGTGAAGTAATTTGTAAAGTAATCTGTTTTCAATTTTAGATAATTAGTCATTTGTAATGGATTACTATTTTTAAGTAACTTGCCCAGCATTGGTCATGAGACTCATGAGAGTGTTGCAAATACTGTAGGGCAGGATTTGATTGGATCATAATTGTTAGTCTGTAATATACTTGATTTATCAGTTGGTTACATCAGCAGGAAATAAATGTTATTTAAATAGAGGGTATTTTAACAGTTTGCTAAAAAATTCATCTTTAAAAGAAAAAGTGCATTCATGAGTCATCCAAAACTTAAACTAGGACATTTATTAAGAAAGTTGAATTGAATAGTACTAGATTTTGGCTTGTTTTGTCTTTAATGTATACATTTTAAGTTAATAAAAAAGGCAATATGCAAACCTTGTCCAAAGAACAAAATTATTTCAAATCTAAAGAAATGTGCAGTGTCCAAAATCCAACGTTTACTGAAGAGTTGTACAGAATACACATGCAATAATCAAAAAGGTGTACGTGTAGTGCATTAAAAGCAATATTTTACCATAAGGTCTTTATTAAAATGTCTGCTGAATACATAAATAAGACACAGATTGTGTGGGTGTGTGTGGGTTATGGGTGGCATCACAGTCTCAGCCCTACATCTCAGTGACATTAATCACGCCTGTGATGGACTGTGACAGAGGGAAGTCTTTAACTACAGCTCCACTCTCTCTCTCACTATCGAACTAATGAGCCGTACAACAGCGCTCTGTTTATACAAATGTGACGCAGAAAAATCATCTCTGCCCTGGCTTCGAGCCAACGTGCTGATCCAACAAGTAAATATGAATCTCTTTCTCCCTCTCTCTCTCTTCCTTCCTCGATTGCACATTTTGTATTTCTACCCCATTTCTTTTTCTCCTTTGCTTCCTTCCTGACAGTTTCTTCTCTAAAAGGTCTCGTCGACAAGAAATGTTACACGGCTGGAACAGATCATCTGAGATTTGGTCGATAAAGCAACCACCTTCATCAAAGATCTGCGACGGGAGATCATTTTCTAAATTAACTTACATAAGGGAATCATATTTAATCTGACCTTTACTCTAATAAATGTCCAATACGGACTAAATGAGAGAGGAGGAGGAGGGAGCTAGAGTGTTTTTTGCCTTCTCCAGCTCATCAGGGTCCTTGCGGAAGTAGTTTGAGGATGGCAGATACTAAGATATGCACATACTCTGTGTTTACATGTGGAGAGGAGTAATTTATGCAGAGAGATACAATTACTGTGGCATACATTTCCTCATGCCTGCGTGTATGTGTGTGTGTGTGCCTGGGCGGGAAATGTGGTCTAGGGGGTGGGGGGCGGCAGCAGGCAGTCAGCATGGCAGCGGTATGTTTGGTTAGCGCTTATTAGCTGTGTAATAAGATTTAATGAGTTGAGGACTAAAGCGCTGCAGGAGCACGGCCAGCAGATTGGGATTAGTGAAAGAGAGAGAGAGAGAGAGAGAGAGAGAGTAGAAGAGGTTGTTTTGAAAACCAAATGCTAATGTGGTCAAACCAGGTCTCTCTTTTTTCTTAACTTGATCTTCTACGATGTCATCTCTGTAGTTCTCGTTCTCTCTTTCTCAATTTCAATTTCAAAGTGCTTTATTGAAATGATTTTTTTGCATGTAATATTGCCAAAGCATCACTACACGCTCACAAAAATAAAGTAATTGAAATAAGAAAAATATAGAAGATTAAAAAATAAGGCAAGTCATTTTAATAATAAATCTAATTGGAATATACAAGATACAATTTAATAGAATAAAACACACTTTCAGCACTTTCTGACCCTGTAATACAGTAATGTTACGTTAATGAGAATTATCATTCAAATCAATAGGAATAGAAAGTTAAATGTCTGGATGTCTTACGTTAATGAGAAATATGTAGGATAAAATGTGTTTAAGTGTCCTAAAAATAATGTCACAATGCAAAGAAATATTAAAATGTCCTAAATGTAGGATACATTTTCTAGAATTGCATATATTTGTATTGATTTGGGATTAAAAATGACAATCTTCTTGACAATTTTTGTGAAAATCACCCATTTCAGCTTCATGGACATTAACGCTACACTGTTCTACAGAAAATACAAATACAAAAAACTATTCAGTTTTGAGTTTAGAGCAATAGCTGGTTTCTGAGGGTGTGCGGTACAAATATACATTTGGCTGTGAAAAATGCATGACTGATTTTTGAGAATTTTCCCTCTTTTACATCTCTAAACTATACAGTTAAAGTGTTCCTCGATTCCAATCTCACCCATCTCAAACTGAGCAAAGACTTTTTCTCGCTCTCTTTTCAAGTATGCGGTGATTTAATTGTTCAACACAGGCCTTGCGTGTTGTAAATTGTCAATTTGGGCAGTTTAGATCTCCCTAAAGTATGAAAATGCGTATTTTACATGGCTGTTATCTGAAGTTAAAGCTCTGTGCCAGATGTGCTGATCGCGTTTATGGATATTCTGCGTCTTTGTTTCTATAACACTAATTGGATATTACGACATAGAATCATGGCAAAACCTTCATAGAGTGACAGAGTGCACAGAGTAATAGAAGCATTTGTCACCGCAGCACAGGAACGGGTGGCCATAAGTCAAAGCCGATGTGTCAGAGAGGATCTTTGCATAAAGAAAGGGCTGTCATCTCTCCATGATTTCTTCTGCCACACAAACACAAACGGCATGTCTGTCACGTCTCCCAGTGATAAGCTGGCACATACATCACCAGCTGCGTGCACCACTGCCATCGTCTGCTCACTGCTTTATTCACACACACACACACACACACACACACACTTTTACAGACATCCTGAAATATGTGTCTCGTGTCTCTGTCAAAAAGTCAGTCAAAAAGACTTAATGATGATACGTTTCAGTTTCATTAATCATGTGATCATTGTTTATAATTCCATTGATTTGGAATAGTTTGTGCTGAATAGAATAACTTTACACTTGTGGTTCAAATACCAGCATTAAAGGAATATTCTGGGTTCATTACAAGTTACGCTCATCATCAGCATTTGTTACATAATGTGAATTATCACAAAAAAAAGCACAAATCTGGGTTACAGTGAGGCACTTACAATGGAAGTGAATGGGGCCAATCTGTAAACATTAAAATACTCACTGTTTCAAAAGTATAGCCACAAGACGTAAACAATGTGTGTGTGTTAACATGATTTTAGTGTGATGCAATAACTTACTAACCTTTTCAGTGTTTAAATAATATCCAGTTTTACAATTTCCTTGCCATGACGACATTACGCCACAAAACCTAAAACTGAAATAATACACCGAAATAGTTTAACTGAAGTTAATTTATAAGCTACACATTTCTGCCTTTAAACCCTCAAAGGGGGGGGGGGGGGGGGGTCTAAATAAATGTTTTGTGGTAATCAACATTATGCCACAAATGCTTTCGACTGAGCTTAACTTCAATTGAACCTGTAATACTCCATTAAGCCTACTTAAATACAAGAATTTAACCAAGATTGGAGGGGGAAGAAACAATAACTATACTGATTCAATCATTGAAAAACTATTTTGAATGACCTCTAATCTAAAAATTTGGTGGGACGTGCCGCCCTAAATATATTTATAGTGGTTCCAAACCATGCTGTATAAATATCCGGTATATTTAGAACAAATGTACACTTTTACGCATAACAAAGTTATGAAAAAATTAACAATTATAAATGCATTCACATTATAAACCTTAAACAAAAACGAAATGCACTCTGAAAACAATGCATCACAGTCAAGACAACAATCTCTCACACACAATAAGCATTTTTTGCCATCAATACTTCACTGATCGTCTTTTTGATGTACAGTGTGAACTTAGAAAGAAGGCAATCTGCTGAATGGCCCCTGTGTAGTCAAAGGGGTTGATGTGCCATCATTGCTCACTGATTGCGCTCCTCAACACGAGAAGATTTGAGTCAATAGACCCACAGGATCCGAGTCAATAGACCCGCGGCTCGCTCACAGATTAGACATCTAATCAAATTCAACCCTGATTGTTTGTCGCTCGTCGTCTTTGGCTATTAGACGTCAGCGTGGAAAACTTCACAGCTATGACAAAGCGAGGATCCATCACGTGAGGTTTGTACGCTTATGACCTTTGACCTTGACTTTCACAGGTTTACTTATTGTTACTATTTGTACATTTTAATGTACAAATAACAATGTTGTTTTGGACAGCTAAAAATATAATATATATATATATATATTAAGAGTTTGCTATGTACAGAATGGTTTTCAATCTCCATTACATAAGCATTTTATAACTGGCAAAGAATAGCTGTTTACACAATGATCGCAAAAAGACTAGCAAACTAGCAAAAAGATTCACACACACATACAGCTGACGGCATTGTCAGACTTTGCAGCATGTTGGAAATGTAATACACATTTTTATTGGTAAATGTGCTAAACACTTCCAGCTAATTTCTAATTTGCCTGTAATTGCGGAGAGACAAGTAAACCACTGCGCAGTGAGAAGTTATTTCCTGGAGCTGGACGGCTAAATTACAAGCAAATGTTTCATGCTATTAGGACACTCTAATTGAGCATGTGACACAGAATAGAGCAGCTTGTTTGATGCACAACAAGTGTACCAAGTGCATAAGGCATGAAGGAAACAGGTATTTACATGTGTTACTTCCTAATCAGCTTAACAACTGCATTCATGTTGCCTCGACCACATTGAACTCCTCTTCCATAATTGTTTGATTTTGGTTAAATCTAAATAACAGAACATTTGTTTTTCTTTTCTGAGCTGTGCCTCGTTTTAACTGATGCATGTCTCCTCTCAGCTGGATTCAGAAAGCTCTGTGTAAGTTCTTTGCAACAGTCTCTGCTGTATACATGTGTGTCTGTGTTTTATTAGTGTTGCACTTGTGAATGTTTGCTGTAGGTTCAGCCTGACTGCACCTGCCAGGCCTCCACACAAGCTACAAATATGGCACTCTTGACCTCACTCTCTGTGCTCTAAAAAACTTACAGTCATTTCTAAAACCGTTAGTGGCCTACAGCTGAAATCATTAGCTGGTCACCTGTACACTTCTAATGGGGTCATTACTGAGGTGGCCCTGCAGTCGGCCACTAATCGCTAGCATGTTATGGGGCAGCTGTTTTTCGAACACTTGTTTCTCTGTGTTACATTCCAGCGAGCAGGCGTCAACAGAGACAGAACAGAGCAAGACATCGTAAATCAGGTGTGTTTCTGATTCTGCGAGTGTTTTTCAATACGGAAATGTTTCTTAAAGCGGAACTTAACTGTACAAACTTGGCAAGTGCCATTCCTGTTTTGCCCTTTCTTGTTACTTGTCATTATTATTGTCGGTGTCATTTATTTTGTGGAATTTTAAACTCGGAAAAACTCTGGGATGGCAAGGGTAGAAAAATGCACGCTCATTTGATATTTTATGTGCAATTCTGACTTCAAACAGGACAAGATTTGTTCAGTTTCTCATCCTAAAGCCTGGGGGTCTGGACTTCATTAGAGCCCAACCAACCCCCCCAGTGTTCAAAACACAGGCGACATAATTCACTTTGCCAGGTTTTACAGTGTAGGGGTACAGAATCGGTGAGAGGGTCAATCGAAATCTGTTCCCCAGCTGTGCAGCCCTCTCGCTCACCCCTAGGCCCGGAGAGAGAGTAATGCTTGGGGGGAAATGGACCCCACAAATGTACCCCCGAGCAGCCTGAGCATCACAAACCTGTTCAGCCAACTCTATCTACATCTACATCAATCAAAATCATGTTGGAATTCAGAGCAAACACATTCACACTGGACAAAAATCTGCACACGGTTCAGTGCGATGACCCACAGCGGAACTAAACTGTGATTAGATATTAAAATAACGCCACGAGACCAAGCTTGAATGCAATTTAGAGGTGAAAATCAATGCACAGATTCCCGTAGTGTCCCAATAATGACTTTCCTTACTGCAACACCACAGGCGACAATACATAGCGAGCCAAGTAAAAAAGGAAACGCAGTCTACCAAGTTCACCCCCACCTGCTCTCCAGAGTCTACAGACAGCTACCTATCACCATTACAGCCAACACATGGTATTATTTACAGGATCTCATGAAGGATTCAAATGCAATGAAGCGCTCACTCTCACCAGACACAAGGTAAAAGTGCATACTTTCAGGAATATTACGGGTTCAATACAAGTTGAGCTCAATCGACAGTATTTGTGGTATAATGTTGATTATCACAAAAAAGTATTTTCGACTTGTTCCTCTTTTTCTTTAAAAAAGCAAAAATTGAGGTTACAGTGATGCATTTACAATGGAAGTGAATGGGGCCAATTTTTGGAGGGTTTAAAGTCAGAAATGTGAAGCTTATAATTTTATAAAAGCAATCACGTTAATTCTTCTGTTAAAACTTGTGTATTATTTGAGCTGCAAAGTTGTTTAAATCATCGATTTTATAATCATGACAATGAAGTTGTAAAATTGGCTATAACCTTATACAGAAAAGGTTAGTTAGTGACTTTATCACACTAAAATCACACATATGTTTATATCTTGTGGCTATACTTTTGAAACAGTGAGTATTTAAAAGTTGACAGATTGGCCCCCATTAACTTCCATTGTAAGTGCCTTTTTTTTTTAAGATAAGGAGGGACACGTCCAAATTTTGTGGTAATCAATATTATACCACAAATGTTGTCGATTGAGCTTAACTTGTGTTGAACCTTTAACACAAATATATTCCTTTAACAGGACAGCTTTTGTGAAATCTTCTGATGCATTCATCCAACTCAGATGTGCCTTCTTTGTGAACACACAGCACTGCATCCATTAAACTATCCTAACCAGCAGTGTATATTTTAGATTTAAATGGATCAATGATTTAAAAAAAAAAATCGTTGAAAAATGTATCAGGACAATTTTAAAATAATATGTGAGTGAGCACAGATTTAAAAAAAGTAGGTGCATATATATTTGACATGCGCATTGATGTAAATCCTTCATATGGGACACATAGAAATGTATTTCCTAACAAATGAAGAATTAAATAACCATCTGTTAAGCACAAGTATGTCTGTAAACTATTGAATGTATTAACTAACATTTAGTAGCCTAGTTAAAGGCAACATAGTGTCACATTAGTTGAGTTCGCGGTTGTAAGCAGCAGGGTGAAAAGCCTCAGTGTGAGGATGATAATTGAGGTTAATTGCAGAGGTTTTCGCGGAAGTCTCGTGCAAATAATTTATTACGAGGGGATCTGTTGTAGGCATGCATTAACATTTACACATTGCTCTTTTTCTGCGGCGCTGCGTCTGTGTACTTATTTTATTGTCATTTATTTTGATTATTTGAACTATCCAAAAATAAATGAAGTACATAAATGCTGACGAAATGGACCTCTTTTGTTGTTATTAACAGGTTTATGCGAAGGGTTTTAAAATCAACTCCACCTGTGGATCATTCGTAGTAGCCTATATGTGATCGGATCTTATTGTGACGCTTCTGTCATTCGGGTCCTCGCGCAGAGCCGCATTTAGCATCAGCATCACATTAGAAACAGAGAGCAACTATGGAAAAGAAACTGCTCTACAGGCTTGTTTGTGTGCTATATTGCTTAAATGCAGTGCGACTTTTTCTCCATTCAATTAATAATTCAGGTAGTGAGTTTTTATCTCACGTGGGGTAATTATTCTCTCAGTTTTCTCTGTTTGTGATATGAGAAGACTCATATGAAAGGCAGCGGATGGGCAAGTGATTTCGGCCACTTGAACCAGTTAGCTGACCTTTGTGGTTAGATCGAAACATTTTCTAGTTCTAGTCTACAATATGCAATATTAATATTCCACAGGGATTCATATCTGAACAAATTTGAGTGAACCGTGAAAAGATGTAAACGCTTTATCTCTCTCCGTGTGAATGTTTTAAAGAATATTTTTACATAAAAATAAATAAATAAAGTCACAAAGCAAGCACCAGTATACCCTTGAGACGTTTAACTGGTTTTTGTATGTGTCTCATTAAGTGCGCTTTACTGCTCAATTTAATATAAATATCACATCACTTAAAAGCCTTACTCTAAAGAAATTAAAGATCATGTATTATGGCCTTTATAGTTTGTGTTTGGCCCTGATAATCTTTTCAACACAAAATAAAGTTTTCCCCTTGCCTTACAAAAATATTCAATGAGGCTAAATTTGTAAACCCAATATTTCTCAAATCACTCAAAGAGTTTTTTTTTAGTTAGAAAAGCTAAATATAATAAATGTTTCCTGCAAAACAAATGTTCATCATAGTGATGCTCTCTGTACTTCCTTCTCAGTCTTTTTTATTTATCAACAAATACAGTACGAAATAATATACGATCACTATGACTGTGCTGTTATCAGACTTTTCCTCTTTTTTTTCTTTTTTTTTTTTTTTTTTCTTTCTTTTTTTTTGGGGGGGGGGGGGGGGCGAAGTAAATGTCCCGAATTGAAAGTGCTCAAACATTTTTTTTTCCAAGTGCGAAAAACACGATTTTAACAAGTCAACTCGAGTCTAACCTACATGCCTTGCATTTCCTTTAGTCCCAGGGCTCATTTTGTTGGGTGAAACAGAACAGCACACTTTTCCAAACACTTCATGATCCCAGCAGCCCATGGGGAGAGTACATGCGGACTCCAAAAACTAACTTTGATTCATGCGCAGATTGTGTATATGTGCATTACGCAACTGAGATAGAGAAGGAAGCGGTGGTCAATTGCACTTTTTCATATTAGTTTTATACGAAAGTGCAATAACATGGCATATGATTTATAAGTATTGATCCAATATGTCATATTCATCACCACGTCACATATGAGATGCATCCGAATAAATAGACAGATTGAATATTTTTAATCACCCCGAAGAATTTTAAAGAGCTGAAAAGATTATTATAAGCTATCCTTGATTTTACAATATAGGACATACAAATCCATTATAAGCGCGTGCTTGTCATTGATTCTCCGCGAGGCACAGTAAACATCAAGTTTATTACGATGTACAAGTGTCAATATTTTCACAGACGCACGTTCGTGGCACGAGTTGGGCATTCCTAGCCAAATACAATCTCTAAGCTTGCCAACCCCCGTTCAACCATGGATTAAACAGAAATCAGGTGAAACGATTGCTTGAGGATGCTGGAGCGTCGCGATTCGCGTTTTCTTGGGCGTTCAAACGCGCAACGATCGCGCAGTCATGTTATTGGTCTACAACTATAAAGAAGTCACTGAAAACTGACTCGAACAATTGTGTGCATCGTTGTGTGGATAGTTATGTAGTCAAAATTGTTACATCTAAGCTCGCTTCCTTTAACGCACAGTTCAACGTCATTGCTCGAGTTGAATCTGTGTTTTAAGCTACGCGATCAACCGGCTGCAATACGAGAAACTTGGAGCTTGTTGGGGATGTTTACCTTTGCGCCGCTGTGTTGGCATCTAGAATCCCCGCGCTCTGCATCCACGAGCGGACCGGCGTCATGCCGCTCGTGAGGGGCTCTTCTTTCATGGTCAAGGCTCCCCGCGGGAGACCGTCCTGGATGGGGAACATGGAGAACAGTCTCTCTACACCAGCTCGAGTGGAATAATCCTTCTGCACTTTCAGAACAAGGCCACCCGGATTAACAAAAACCAAGTGAAAGGGAAAAAAATCTTCCCCAAAGTGCTACAAGGGGAAAGCGATAGAGGTCCTTATCCGGAGACGTGTTACCGTATCCCTTTGGGTGTTCCTCTTTCTTTTAGATTCCAAACCCAAGTTCAGTTCACTCAAGATTAAACTGTCTCTAGTTAAAAGAGGGTGGAGAGAAGTCGCGCGCTCGAGCTGTGGAGCATCTCAAAGGAGAACGATCAGCCGGGATCAAGAGGACCTTCTCGTCGGCGCGGGGAGAGAGCGGGGTGAGCGCGAACTTGCTCTGAAGAAGAAGGCGAGCATACGCGCACGGGACTGCGAAATGAAAAGTGGGATAAAACGGGCGACTGCTTCAAAAAGGAGTCAAATGAAATGATTACCAAACAAGAGGGAGGGATGGACCAGGGAAGGCTTGCTGTCCCTGGGGGAAAGAGGGATTGGGTAGCAAGAAATCTCATTCCCTCCCTCCCCGTCTCTTTATGCCTCCTCTGTCCCAACGGAGCGCACCTTCTCTCGGGTTCCGAAGCTCCGGAGCTCTCAGGGGGAACAAGCGTGGATTTCTTGAGGGCGGAGACTTGCCCTTAAAAGGGAAAGTCATTTAAATGTCAATCTTCGTTCTGGATTCTGATTGGTTGCAGTCATCCCCTTGCGTCATTTTCAAAATTCGCCGCAAAAACTCGGCTTGTGTGGAACGCAGCAGATGTTTGATGAGCTGAAGGCAGTGGATCATGTTCATTTGGATCAGCTGTGCATTTACATGAACATGTTTCGTATCACACTTACGCGATTTCCCCCGAAATATGTCCTTAATGTAAAGAGCCATTCGCAGTACATCTCAGTTTAAAATAAACTAAAAGATTACAGAGAGTGCCAGAGTGGCACATAATTGTCCCGAGCTCTAATTTGGATCTGATTCGAGGTTGTGCCATGCAGTTGCCATGAATGCGAATGCAAAGCATTTAGTATTGAATGATGCGTTGAACTCTGCAGAACGGACTCTACAGTAGCCTAAATAAGTCAAAGTCATCTGTTGACACAAGAGCAATAACATATAATTAAACATTAACATCTCTTGCCCGCCTTACATACTAAACTGATCAAGAAGAATAGAAACATACTTCAATTCGAAAGACCAAGACGTTGTTTGCATATTTCAGCGTTATGTCATTAAACATTAGGGCTATTAATGAATGAATGTAGTATTATTTTATTATTATTATTATTATTATTAGCCAGTAATATTATTACTATCCATTATTATTAGTTATTATTATTATTAACCATTAATATTATTATTATAATATTATTAGCCATTATTATTAGTTATTATTATTATTATTATTAGACTACGCTAAATAAAATGTATACTCATTGTTAGATTATGTAATTAAATCGAATTCATCGGAGTAAGTATCCTATTGATCATACTGAATATTTACCCAAATATATTTAAAAATGTGTAAAATTTCGTTTTATTATAAAACAGTGTCTGGCGCTTTTGACTTTATTTTGAATTCCACCAAATCAAGGCTGATGAAATATTTATAGAAGATAGCCCTCCAGATTTCAAAGCCCAAAAACGCTCCCATGGGATTTCAGAAAATAAGTAAAACTCAAGCAAACTAATGTTTTATCTAAAAACAACTAATACATAAATATATATATTTTTTAATTGACCTGATAAAGCTAACAGTCTTTCTAGTGTAACAAAACTTTTGTATTTGCAATGAAACCATCATAACGAGTTGTGTTTTTTCCTATTAGGAGCGCAGTCACTCGTACATTTATAACCTGTATATATTTAGTTTTGTCTTATAAACATTAACATTGTTCAAATTATCATCATTGGTTTACTTAGTGGTTGTTTTTATTATTATTATTATTATAACTATTATTAATAATAATAATTAAACGTGACACTACTGTCATTTATTTTAATTATGTTTTTGAATCATGCTCACAAATCACTCACTCTTCTTCGGAAATTTGTGCGCTAATTTCTCCAGTCAAAATAGCATTATTATTATTTTGCTTAACTGGTCAGAAAACTCTCTTGGGGAAAGAGAAAACGTTGCGCACATTTCATACTCAAAGGCAGGAAAAACACTCGAAGCTGTATACAGAAGCAATCGTTTTTCACGAAAGGCATCCACAAAACGACAAAAGCCCTGTCTGCCAGTCACAGACACTAATGGAGCATGACAACTCTGATAAAACAATCTATTCTATTCTATTCTATTCTATTCTATAATGAAGATCAACATCCAGAACAAATAATTTGTCACCACATACTATGTTAGACAAAAGCCAAGGACATATCTAAAGATTCTATTCTATTCTATTCTATTCTATTCTATTCTATTCTATATAGAAATGTCAACTATTTCATTTAGGCCTATAGAAATCCCCTGCCATATAGCCCACTGCTCGCGTCAAGCTATTAGGGCATTTTCCCAAATCCCCAAACTCTCCCGAGCTGGTCTGGGAAATATTTCTGCTCCTTCTGATATTTCGGAAGCCTTAGATTTTTTAGGACAATCCAATAAATAACAAGAAATAAATACAAATCTGCTTTATTTCAGTCACTTCTGACTGTTTGAAAGTCTTTAGATCAGATAATCATAAAAAGCCAAGAACTTTTTCATCATGTCGCCAAGGCACTTTCAGCCCCGTATAATATCTTGCATTACCCCGAAAGATGAAGGAAAGGTGGTAAACCAACACACGGTTAAACTGTCCAGCTGATTAAAGTCATAATCATTGAGCTAATATAATACAACATATAAAACCCATGAACATAGTTTAGTTAGAAGAAAATCATTTGTTGTTATTTTTGTTTCTGAACACACACTTATAATGTAGGGCGAAAACATTCGATAATTGCACTGACATTTTTCAGGCCTAATGAAGGAATATGTTAAAACGGCAATTTATCTTAAAAAAAAAAAAAAAAAAAAAAAAAAAAACGAAAGAAACTCATATGTGGTAGCCTTCATGGGCAGTTTGTTTCCTAGAAGCTCTGTTACAGGTTAATTGAAGTATCATGCGTGTCCGCGCTGCTCTGTGTTAGATTAATGCATTTGTTTCCACCTAGTGGCCATCGAGTAAATAAATAAATAAACAAATAAATCCAAACATAGCTAGAACGCAGATTTCCAGTCATCTAACTTATATTATTATGTTCTGCAACAGCTAATCATTTTGATTATTTATTCCTTTTTCCATCAAACCCTGAAAATAATATCTCTTGGAGTCTTTTAGATCACATTTAATATTAATGGATTGATTTTTAAATTGAGAACTCTACAGTTTAAGTATAAACTATGGATATTTTCTGTATATTTCAGTTGAGTGAGCATAGTTTAGGCTTCTTTACAACTGAACTAATAATTAAATAAATAGACAGGCAGAAAGAAAGAAAGAAAGAAAGAAAGAAAGAAAGAAAGAAAGAAAGAAAGAAGAAAGAAAGGCACTTAAAATATATGAAATCAGCTCTGTTTTATTCATTCATAAAAACGGTAGCTTGCATGGGACCAAAAATGTAACATAAATTAAGAAAATACACTGCTAAGAAAGAGTGCTTATTGAACAGTCACCAGACATTACAGTATGTCTAATGGTGGCAAATCAAGCAAACAATATATAAGCCTATATAAAATAATTTTTTGTAAAGTTTCAGTTGTTAAGATTGTAAAATATTCCTCGGAAGTGTTGCAGAAGAACAGGACTAATAACCTCATCATTATTTCTCAAGGCAAAGAGCACCATCTAATGGTTACAGAATGACCTGCAAGATGTTTGATGATCTTACAGAAGAAGGGAAACTGTTGACTCAATTACAAGCTCAATAACTTAACATCAATAAATAAATGCAAACTTGTTTTTTTTTTGTTTGTTTGTTTGTTTACTCTTTTCATTCATGCCAAATTGAATTACCCCTATAAATTGTGTACATAGAAAAAACTTTTAGTAGTTTCAGCATAGTACAGAATATCATTCCATTCAGTAGGGATTAAACAGAAGTGTGGACATTAAATTAATCACATTTAAATAAGTATCTTTTATCAATGGATACATTTTATGAAAGCTCAACAGCTAAGATCAATAAGAAGAAATTAAATCAGACAAAACGAAATAATTTAAAAGTAACAATTAGTCTAAATTGTCCTTGACCTTTAAAGCTGCCATCATCACCCTGGGCGCATAAAAATCCAGTGCCTTGAGTTTAAAAATAAATGAAACTTTTTGTTCTGCTATTAATATTAAGGATTTTGTGTATGATATATTCACCGTGATCATTTGAAAAGTTCTGAAACATTAATTTGACATGTTTTCCTTGCTACTATTATATCCACCAACATGAAGACAATTGGTTAAACTGCCAAATGAAAGCTATCTGTGATTATACTCACTTGTGACCTCAGTTAGTATTTCACTATCTACTTCTTCAAACCCACTTGATTAAATATAAGTTCCTAAAACTCTGCTTGAAATGTATCCTCTGTATAAACAAATGTAAATTGAACACATCAAACTAGTATCAAAATAAGATTTTCTAAAAGCAAATGTTCCTACACAAATAAAAATTGCTAACATGCAAACCTGGCACGTTCTACAGAAGAAATATAGATTTCCGAACAATACGAAGTTGAGGACATGATGACCCTTAGAGAAGGGTTTGCAGCTCAAAAGTGATTTTTACTCAAAGTAAACAACTGCCAAAGATGGTCACTGTGATCGTGAGACAAGCCAGGACAGACATTTTGAAAGTTTGCACAAGCAAATAAGTTTTGCCTGTATTAGCGGAGACTGATAATGGTTGTCATTGCTCTGAGTGGCACATCTAACCTGTAAAACCTGAAATAAAAAGTTTAGAGCAACATACATTCTTTAATTACACCCATTATCCATTTAATATATTTAGTAGTTCATGCACAGAATGTTTATGTAATTAACTAAATAATTTGCCCACTAAACATTTAATTTATGGTCCTCATTTCTCCTAAACTTTGCTAAAGTTAATGTTATAATTTAACGTTTAAACAGGAGGACTGCTTAATAGTTCTTTACATGTCAGATGCTTAGAATTTACAATTAACTTCAAAGACTTGGAAGATTTTAACCAAAGAAATGTGTCAACAAGAATTTTAAAAGCCTATTGTTTTCATAATGTTAGCAGTCATTTTGTTTGTCTTGCAACTGCCTATTTTTATTCTGCCACTACATTCATTTAATCAGTCCATTATTGTCTTTATTCATTTAACTATTCACATTTAATCTATCTAACAATTCAAAAACATGTTGAATACTCAAACAGTAATAAAAATGGTAACATGTTATAATAAGGTTCCATTCATTAACATGAGTTAATGTATTAGGTATCATGAACAATCAATTAACAATACAGTATATTGTTTACAGAATGTATTTAATTAATATTACACTAGAAAGAGTGTGATATGGCCCTACATCAGCACTGCTGTGATTTGGCCGCAGGCACAAGCAGTAGTTAATTACAGCAGTGCTGATATATGGCCATATAGCACGATTGCGTGTGTGATATTTCTTAAATACAACAGTTCAATGACTAAGTACTAAGTAAAATAGAAAAACTGAGTATGGTCATAAAAACACATTTGTGCATGGAACTACTTTCTTACACCACGAATCAGAATCTGCCATTGCTGGTTCAAAACAAATGACGTTAGTAATTCAAAAAGTTCACTTCAGAAATAGTATCACAGCTTGTGCTGTTTCTAACAAGTTATTGGATAAAAAAGGATGGTTTGATGGGTGTGTGTGTGTCTCTGTCTGTCTCTGTGTGTGTGTGTGTGTGTGTGTGTCAGTGTGTGTGTGTGTGTGTGTGTGTGAGTGAGAGAGAGAGAGAGAGAGAGAGAAAGATGGAGCATGTGTGATCACCTGTTGCCACACCCAAGCAGAGATGCTGTCAGTGTTCTGAAGGTCAGTTTTCTCAGTGGAAAAATAGCGTCCATAGTGAGGGTATTTCTCTCTATTTCGTGGTAGCTGCGCAAGAGTCGATCACTATAGAAACAGCGATGTCCTCTGCCATTTTTAAACAGTGTGTATCTAATGTGTAAACTCGGTAAGCGCCTCAAGTTCTGTAATCACACAGTCCGTTGTGTCTCTCAGCTGCAATGAGCCTTAATCCTGAAATTGTTCATTTAAAGCCGTTTAAAACAATATCCCAGCTTAAGTAATGTAGTGGTAATACAAGCGATCATGGAGCGCTGTTCTATGTAAACAATGACTAACGTATTCACTTTACGTCACCAACTGGCTTATATTACACACAAAAATGATCTTTTGCCACCACCTGCTGGCTGACATATGTAATTTCAAAAATAAAGGCAGTTACTCTTAACAGATATGCACTGCTCTTACACTTTAGTTTAGAAAGGCACAAACACAAGTGGAGTGATACACACACAGTGGTGCTGATGCTGTCACACCATCAGTGCTCATGGAACGTCTCTCATCATCAGATTTGAGGACCAGAACTAACTGTTGTATATTCATATTTATTAGTCATAGTTAATATAAATTCAGTTCATAGTAGTTTAGTTCATAGTACATTAAGTAATGTTAACTTACAACTTTTGATTTGAAAAATGTATTAGTATATGTTGCAATTAACATTAACTAAGATTAATAAATGCTGAAGAAACTAATGTTAACAGCTGGAACCTTATTGTAAAGTGTGGCCAAAAAAAACTTTTGTTTTAAAGATATGATGCAGAGAAGTAAACACATGCACAGTCTGCTGAGAAATAGACTGAGTGCTAGTTTTCATTATTAACACTATTGAACAGACACACGTTAGTGACAATTTGTGCAAAAAGAAATATGTATAATTGTAAAGTTTAAACTTGTGTGGACTGAACAGATGGTTCCACAAGTCAATAACATCTCAGCAATATTTCAAATAGGAATAGCTGTACATACATAATCAGGACTGAAACATGAATCTACATATTTTTTAAGTCAAGTCAGCCTTTATTTATAGAGCATGTTTAAAAACAACAGAACTTGTCCCAAAGTGCTTTACAGATCAAACAAATAAATAAATAATGACAGAGTGATATAAAAACAAACTGATTTAAAATTAAATATAAAACATAATAATATAAATAAAAACCCTTAAATACAGCATCATGTATTTATCCATTTCAAACTCTTCAAGGATCTGTTCAAAAGTTACAGAATAAAAATGTGTTTTCAAAGAAGATTTTAAAATGGCTAATGATGAAGCTGACCTCGCATGGAAAGGGAGACTATTCCATAGATGAGGACCCTCATAGATCATAGAAAAGGCATGGTCACCCTTAGATCTATCTGGCTTAGACTGTGGTTTCTTAAAAAATAATAAAGATATATTTTTTGCTCCTATCACCCATCTTGTAAATCTCTCAATTAAACAATGTGTATTTCAAAATTGCTGGAAAACAGAGGTAATCACCCCAGTTTTCAAGGACAGTGAACCAGCCAATGTTTTTAACTATAGGCCTATTTCAATCCTATCAGTAGTTTCTAAGATAGTAGAAAAGACAGTAACACAGCAACTTATTCATTTTCTTAATATACAAATTAATTCATTGTTTCCCAATTCGGCAATTCGGGTTTCATAAACATACATCAAACGGAATCTGCTGTTTGTTATTTTACTGAGCAAGTAAGGTTAAAATTAGATAGGGGTGGAGTTGTAGGTGCCGTGTTCCTTGATCTTCGTAAGGCATTTGACATGCTGAACCATAATATACTTTTATCTAAACTATCACATTTTAATCTGTCAGCTGATACAATAAAATGGATTGAATCATATTTGACTATGAGAAAACAGTGTATTCAGGTGGAAACATATATATCCACCTTAAGAGATTGTTCAACTGGGGTCCCTCAGGGGTCTACACTTGGGTCCATACACTTCAGTTTATACTTGAACCACCTTCCACATGTCTGTCTGGATGTACACATTCAAATGTATGCAGATGATACTGTGATTTATGTACATGCCAAAACTAGTGAACAGGTGGTGCTCAAACTATCGTCTGCAATGACAAAAAGTTTTGATTGGCTTACTTTAAATGTTCAGAAAACAGCATGTATGTTTTTTACTAAGAAAAAAGGTAGAAGTCCAACACGATATTTTAGTTAATAGTGAAAAATTACTTTTTAATTTAATTAATCAGATTTTAAATACCTTGGAATTATTTTAGACATTTGACATTTGAAAAGCATATAAAAAAAATGGATAGTGAAGTTACATTTAACATAAGAAATTAAAAATATTTGATAAAAAACAAATACATATCATCATTGTCATATAATTACGAAGTACATTTTTAAAAAATGTTGATAACTTTGTTAAATTTAATATTTGTTGTCTAATGTACAACATTATTAATATCCTTGCTCCACCACCTTTATTTGTGAAATAATTTGTGTCATTGCACTTGGAAAACACAAGACAAACTAGAGCCTTCTTAAGAGGAGATTTCTCAATAAGAGCAGTCAATATTTGAATACGTTTCCAACTAACATAAGACAATGTCCTACTATAGCACAATTCAAATTACACCTGAAAATATGGTTAAAAACAAACATTGAATAATTTGTAATCTGGTAATCTGTAATCATAATCTTGAACAGTTTTTAATATAGTATCTTGTGTATTAATCATGTAATGTTAATTAATATTGTTATTAATACTGTATTTTTACGTTTTTGTCTGCTGTTTAATGAATACTGTTTTAACGATGCTTTTGTAATAAACTTTTTCTGCCCAGGGACTACAGATGAAATTTAGCTCTGTACTGTAGCTAATTCTGGGGTAGTCTTTGACTGTCCACTGTCCCTTTTAAATAAACTTTTAAATATAAATAAATAAAATATTGCGGCAATGAGGAACCCTCTATAGAAGTTGATCAGAATACCTAGGAGCTCTGGTGGGGGAGTAAGTGTGTAGAAGATCACTGATAACATTGGGGCGCGAGAGCAGATAGTGCTTTGTAGACATAAATCGCCCCTGAATTTCACAGGAAGCCAGTGTAGAGTGGCTAAAACAGGGGAAATGTGATCCCTCTTTCTTGACCCTGTTAAAAGGCTAGCTGCCGCATTTTGAACCAGCTGTAGGCGGGATAACACAGTTTGGGGGAGACCAACGTACAATAAGAGTTACAATAGCCTAACCTTGATTAAATAATTGAGTGGTTCACAATTTCCAAGTCTTTATGGGAAAAAAACATTTTTATTTTAGCAATAGAGGTGGGAAAAATTGGGAAACACTTTTAGCACTGATCTGCTTATTGAAATGTAACGAGGAGTCTAAAATCAGTCCAAGACTCCTTACATCATCTTGTTCATTCGACAACAGAAGACCTAACTGGGCAACCCGGCCAGGTTAGGTGGACATGGATGAACCTAAAATCAGAACTTCAAGTTTTGCTTTCATTTAATTGTAAAAAAATGGTTTGCCAGCCAATGTTTAATACATTTGAAGCAATTTAGTGCATTCTCAAATGAGTGAATCGTCAGCATAACAGTGATGTGATATGCTGTACTTCTGAAAAATAGAGGAAGAGGAAGCATATTTAGGGAAAATAACAAGAGTCCTAAAATCGACCCCTGAGGGACACCACACTGTAATTGAGCTAACATAGAAGAAAAATTACCTACATTTACAGAGAACATCCTTTCTTTTAGATGGGAGGAAAACAATTGGAGAGCCATACCCTGGATACCAACCATACATTCAAGATGATTAAGAAGAATATTATGGTCGATAGTGTCGAACTTATCACTAAGATCTAATACAACTAAGACGACAGGTGAACCTGAATCCAAGGAGAGAGAACTATTGTTAGTGACCTTCAGCAATGCATCTGAGAGACCAGATTGAATGTGTATCTGTAACCAGATTGAAATGGTTCTAAAATGTTAAATGTATTTAGATAGGAGTAGAGCAGCAAATAAACAACTCTGTTACAAAGGAGGTGCATAGACGCTATCTATCGGCCACTGCCGGATACGTCAAAAATGATTGTGAACGAGACAGAAATGTGCACGTCATTAGCAGTTGCGCTCTGTGAGTAAAAAGTGTTTGAGAAGTTACAGCTCTGTGTTTATGGTGTTTATTCATAACTTTGAAAAGTGAGTTCAATTGTTCCCTTTTCACTTAAGTTTGATTAGAATAACTGAGTATTTTCTTCATAGATTTAATCGAGATATATGTATATACAGTTAATAGCATTATGAAATGATGATTATTAAAAGTTATTTCTGTGTGATTTATATGTTATGGTAATACGGAAACTGATATTCCATTAGTTGTTTTATACGCATTCATATTTAGAAGAATGGTGATTTATAATGTATAACTTTTCTGTTCATGTTGTTTGTATGGAACCTGGCATGATGTTAAACTTATAAGAATCCATAAATAAGGTTTCTTTATACATGTAACATCTGTTATTGTTTGTTTATTTGCCGCCACACATATATACATTTAAAACCTACTATAGACATCAATATAAGCTGAGCTGCCACTATGTCCAACTCTGTGTGACATCATTGCAGTCTAATGTATGTCTGTGCTGTCAAACAAATGGTTCAGTAAAGTGTTTGAACTGATTCCTGTCTCCTGTCTGCATTCTGACTGACGCCCCAGAGCGAGAACTAGCCTGCTAAGCGCCTGTGGTCCTTTCTCTCACACAAACACTCTCCAAAATCTTGGAAATAAAAGGTAGTTTGGAGATGGGTCTGTAATTGTTGTGTGTTGCCAGATCCAAAAAAGTTTTATCAAAGGTTGTAGAACACTCCACTTGCTAAGGAGCTGTTAATTATAGCTGTTACACAGGAACTGGAAGTTATGAAAACATACTGGAAGTTATTTAAGCATGCACAGAGAAAGAATATACAGCTTGTAACTGGAACACTTCATGTGTATATACAGCTTGTAACTGTGCTGATGAAACTCTTTCAAAGTGAGTCAGGGGAGCTGGACAGAAAAGGTATTAGTGGTTGTTTCACAGGTCTCTTGTGTGTCGTCTAGAAAATCATTTCTAGTTGGGTTTAAAACATAATCGATTGTTTTAACAATAGTTCCCCGTCTGTCGCTCACTTCGACGTCGTGTCGAATAAGCGGCACTAGGGGTCTCTCTTGAGCGCCGAATATGCCTCTGATCTATGAAAAAAGGCCAATTAGAGTTGGCGAACAGTATTTGCATACCCCGCCCCCGGACATACGGGTATAAAGGCGAGGGAAATATGCTCGTTCATTCAGTAATTTTCTTTTCTAGCTGCGAGTGACACAACTGTTATCCTGCTTCTATCCTCTGACACTCTGCTGTTGGATCTACGGCGCACTTCAGCTGCTTTTCTCTTCTCTGCACGGCATGCAGTTTGCCCCTGGGCGCTTCGACAGCGTAGAGTTAAAAGAGTTTTCCTATATAAAGAGCAATTTTCTCTGTAAAGAGTTTCATTCTCTAAAAGAGCAATACACAGCAGCGTTGAATGTCCTTTTCAGGACGCGTCTTTTTAAAGATGCCATTTAGCCCCTGTGTAGTTCCTGGATGTGGTAGAGTGCTCTCCGCTTCAGACGGCCACAGGCGTTGTCTCGTGTGTCTGGGCGCAGATCACACCGAGGCAGCGTTTGTGGATGGTTCATGCTCTCACTGCGAGAGCATGACCATGGCAACGTTGCGGTCTCGGCGTGCTTTCAATAGGCGATTTGGGGCCTCGGACCACCCGCCCCCCAACACGCTCGTTGACCCCCGTCCGTGCTCGAGGCAATGGCAACTCGCCTCTGGGCCGGTCTGCCTATTCTCTTGAGCTCGAGGTGGATGAGCTCGCCGCTCCATAGGAGAGCGCGTCGTCTGGCCCTGACGCCTCGCCTGGGCTGCCGCCTTTGGGCCAGCACGCCCAGGCTGAGGCTGATGCGCAGATGTCCAACATGCTTGCCCGGGCCGCCGATTGGAAACCTCCATCATCCCCACACTCGTCACGGTTGTATGACTGGTTCCTGGGGTCTGGGCGCCACTCACAGCCACACCCCCTCTCGGTCCCATTTTTCCTGGAGGTGCATGACGAGCTGACGTCTTCATGGAGAGACCCGCTTTCCATTCATCAAAAGCCCTGCTCGTCCGCTCTCGCTACCCTCGACGGCGGAGCGGCACACGGGTATACTGCGATTCTCCAGGTGGATAGGGTCGTTGCGCTCCATCTATGTCCCAGTAAACCTACCACCTGGCATGGGCACCCTATACTCCCTTCCAAGGCCTGTAGGACGACATCCTCATTGAACACCAAAACCTACAGCGCCGCGGGACAGGCCGCTTCCGCCTAGCACGCCATGGCCATCCTGCAAGTCCACCAGGCCAAGGCGTTCAGGGATCTGCACGAGGGTAGCCCTGACCCCGATGTGCTGCAGGAACTGCGCTCAGCGACCGCCCTCGCCCTCAGAGCCACGAAGGTCACCGCGCAGGCGGTGATGCGTGAGGCCGACAAAGTTCGCTTCCTCGACGCCCCTGTCTCCCAGTTTGGCCTCTTTAGTGACACCGTCGAGGACATCGCCCAGCAGTTCTCTGCGGTGAAAAAGCAGACGGAGGCCATCTCACATATCCCGCCTCGCCGCAAACCTGCCGCCACGGCCACTGCCCCGTCTGCTCGATGAGGGCGTCCCACTGCGGCCAAGAAATCTGCTCCGCCTCAACCCGGGCCCAGCTCTCAGCCCCAGCGTCGAGCACATCGCTTCTTCCCTCCATCAGGGAACGGAGGTTACATACGTAACCGAGACGTTTTGTTCGATTTGCATTATCAGAGATTCATTTAGAGAAAAACTGAGCTTTCGCTTCCTTTACAACTCTCTGAAAGTTAGATAAACCTTTAAAATATCGTAAGAGACCTGAAGCTTGTCTCGTTTCCACTTGTACTCAGCTTTTCTGCACTCTTGTCTGTGAGCGCGGGTGATGTCTTTTAGCTAAGTCTGTGAAAGTCCCTTAACTATTGGCTTAAGCAGAGGGACATTATCAAGAGTGAAATTACAAGATTTATTAAAAGCTTCAATCAATGATTCAGTGTCAAGTCCAGCTAAGACATCATCTGTGAAATGTGTAAGATAAAATTCTGAATGACATGATGATTTCATGATTCCTTCTGTACACTTTTAATGGCACAGTGAGCTTTCTTTGAATATACAGTAACAGAGAAAGACAGAGACATCACAGCATACTTTAAAAGCCAAAACATGTGATTAATATGGTTTGTATCAAATGTCACAAATTGAACTTTTGAACACCTTTATGGTCGTAAGCTGCAAGAAACTAATTTGCAATGTTGCATTAGCAATTCAAGGAAATAAATGAATAAATATTGCACCCAAAAATTTAAATGCGGTCATCTTTTGCTCATCCTCATGTTATTCCAAAACCATGAGACTTTCTTTCTTTTTCATCCAATGAAATCAGGTGACTGAGGCTAGTATTTTGCTAAACATCTCATTTTGTGTTCCACAGAAGATAGTCGACGTCATACAGGTTTAAAACAAAATGTTCGCCAAGGGCACCATGCATGCTAGAACCGCCACTGGTCACAATGATCAAGAGATAACCTTGTACAGATATGTTAAGTGATTTGGGTTGTAGTTTGTCCTCTGGATGAAGAAAAAAAAGACAATACCTACTGTATGACACTTGGAGAGTAACAGCAGAAATTAAACAGATGCAAATAATAATCATGAGTATTTCAAATAATGCTGGATAAGAATATACAGCAAATCGGAGACAAGGAAATGTCTTAATATATACGAATAGTCAGACAACAGGCAAAAAATATTAGCAAAATGTAAAGACAAAATAAAATATTAAAAGGATTTTAAAGTTAGCAATTTAAATTACTACAGAGCTGTAATTAAGGTATTATACTTTCAATATAAGTGTCACGTGTTGTAGCTGAGATGACACGGGAGGCAAAGGATATTTTCGCTGGCTTTTAATGAAGATGGACATAGAAATCAACGTGTACACAAGTAACAACGAACAAGAACTGACCATTTGGGAACAAAACTAGAGGGTATATATATACTAACAGGTGCTGATGAAGGAATGGAGAACTGGTGATGAAGATGGGGAACAGATGGCAGTGAATCATGGGAAATGTAGTTTTTGGCAAATTGATGTCATAAGACAAAAAACTATATCAAAATAAGAGTCCATGAAAACAGTGACACACTGTGACAATAAGATCAATATACATTTTTTTTTATATTGTTTCTAAAATCAACATCATATTTAAGCAGGACTGGATTGAGGGGGGTACAAATTATCCCTTGAGCCTACAAAACTTGCAAATATAATTTTTATAAAATTTTTCCAAATATTTTTTTTTTTAAATATTCAATGTGCAATATTGTCATTAATTTATTTTGTAATTTATAGCGTACTTTTGTTCTGTGTTTTGGGAGTATTTCTTTAGCAGACATGTCCAACTGCAAATATTGCTTGCTTGTAATGTTTGTTATTTTCAAGTAAATTCAAAGAACTTTGATTCACTGGTTGGGGTGTGTTTGATTAGAGATGGATTTAATTGTGTAGGAAGGTACTGTAGATCTCCTGGTGCTGGTCTTAACACCCCTGCATTAGCTCAACACAGTCCCTGAGCAAAAAACACTAAAATTGACACGTTTTCGGGTTAACAAGAAAGTGTCCAGATTAAGGAGTTCCAAAAAAATTCAGTCATATGCCTCATCACTGCATAATACACACGATCTTAAAAAATACAAAATAAATGATTTGTTATTTGCCTGCTTTGCTCTCTATATTCAAATATGATTTGTGTAATAAATATATTTTATTTCTAATAGTCCAGTGATAACCAGTCAAATACTAACAAAATTCTCTCTTGTCCTCTTGGCACAAGAGTTTAGGCATGTAAGAGTAAGGCATGTTAAAGTCTAATTTATTATCTCTATCTGATACAATTGTCTGAACACTCGGCTTGACAAATGTCAATAAATGTTCAGATGCAAAGGCAATCTGCAAAACTTACATGAATATTTTATAGATGTTCAGGGTAAGCACAAATAATGTAACACATGGAATCATGTGAAAATCTTAATGCTGTGCAATATGCAACTATATACACTAACTGAGCAATTTATTAGCAACACCTGTACACCTACTTATTCATGCAATTATCTAATCAGCCAATCGTGTGGCAGCATTGCAATGCATAAAATTACACTGATACGGGTCAGGACCTTCAGGAATGTGGAAAAAATGTGATCTCTGTGATTTCTGCCATGGTATGATTATTGGTGCCAGATGGGCTGGTTTGAGTATTTCTGTAACTGCTGATATTCTGGGATTTTCACACTCAACAGTCTCTAGAATTTATTCATAATGGTGCCAAAAACAAAAAAACATCCAGTGAGCGGCAGTTCTGTGGACGAAAATGCCTTGTTGATTAGAGAGGTCAACAGAGAATGGCCAGAGTGGTTTTGAGCTGACAAAAAGTCTATGGTAACTCAGATAACCACTCTGTGCAACTGTAGTGAGCAGAATAGCATCTCAGAATGCACAACACATCGAACCTTGAGGCGGATGGGTTACAAAGCAGAAGACCACGTCAGGCACTTTATTAGGACTGCAGTGTTCCCAATAAATTGCTCAGTGAGTGTAAGTATATATTACTCTTCTCATACGTACAAATACGATGCTTCAAAGCAACAACTTCAATTAACACATTTATTCTGGATTTTATCTTCCACAAATCAAACCAATACAAAATGTTATAGTATTTATACACTGATAATTATTATTTTTTTGTTTAACTTAATTTAGGTGTGGACATAACAGTGGCAGGGGAATGACCTCCTTGGTCGTGGGCACCAGCAGGGACAGGTCAACATTCTTCATGGCTGTGGGTACAGACAGTTACAGGGCTCCTCCTCCTCCCCCTCAGGACAGTGACAGGTTCACAGCTTCACAGGTTTATCAAACTGGACCTTCAGACCCCAATACAGACAGAAACCGAACCAGACAGGAAGTCAGGATCCAGACCATGCTCCGGACACGAACAAGACCGAAGGGCGCACAGTGGTAACTCACAACCGGACATGTGCGCTCACACAAATAATGTACACAAAACACAAAACGTCTCGGTTACGTATGTAACCTCCGTTCCCTGATGGAGGGAACGAGACGTCGTGTCGAAGAAGCGACACTAGGGGTCTCTCTTGAGCGCCGAAAGATGCCTTTGATCTATGAAAAAATGCCAATGAGCGTTGGCGAACAGTATTTGCATACCCCGCCTCCGGATACGGATATAAAGGTGAGGGAAATATGCTCGTTCATTCAGGATTTTTCTGAGGAGCCGGGAGTGTTCCGGGCACCTCAGCGGCTCGGCTCAGCGACGTGGCCGGGAAGACACGACGTCTCGTTCCCTCCATCAGGGAACGGAGGTTACATACGTAACCGAGACGTTCCCCGTCTGTCGCTCACTTCGACGTCGTGTCGAAGAAGCGACACTAGGGGTCCACTTCAAAACTCGCCATGCGCTGAGCCGTGTACGTGTACTGCTGACACAGAAGCGGGCAGGTATTTCTACGTGCACAAGCGACCAACTGTGTTCAGGCTGCACGTACTCTTCCCCAATGCCCCGAAAAAGCGTCAGCATCCTTTTGGTTACCCAAGGGGGGAACAAGGTGACGCTCCCAACTAGGGAATGGGCCAAGCCTGGCTGGGCCTCTTTTCTCTCAATGTTTTCTCGGCATAGAGCAAGAGCAGCCGGGGCCCTTACCGCATCGAGGGAAGGGGGTCTTACCTGAATTCCTATTCTTTCAGGGGGAAAAGACCCTGTGGAGGCCACACCCACCCGAAAGGGGAGGTAGAGGTGGCAAAAAACATCACATGGCCTCTTGGGTCACATGTGGGAAGATGGCGCGGCGGCAGATCCAACCTCGAGGAGGGGGGAGTTGCTACAACACGGCGACCGGAGGGCAGCAAAGGACTGCCTAAGGGAGACGCGGGTCAGCTCGTAAGGTGACTGTAACGCGGAAGTACACACAGGAGGAGTCCCGTAGGAGGCCTGGTCTGTGGAGCACCTATTCCAGTAGGGGTATCCTGAGAAAACACGGGACAAGACTGACTCAACCCTGAGATTGTAATATCTCGTGAAGGTGTAAGGTGCTGCCCAGACCGCAGCTCTGCAAATGTCTGCTAGGGAGGTGCCCCTAGCCAGTGCCCATGAGGATGCCACGCTTCTAGTAGAGTGGGCTCGAACCCGCAGAGGGGGTGGCATCCACCACCCAGTGGGACAACCTTTGTTTGGAGACAGCGTTCCCTTTCTGCTGTCCTCCAAAGCAGACAAAGAGCTGTTCAGAGCGCCTGAAGCTCTGGGTGCGTTCCAGGTAGGCACGGAAGGAATGTACCGGACACAGCAGTGAGGGGGCTGGGTCTGCCTCCTCCCGGGGCAGCGCTTGTAGGTTCACTACCTGATCCTGAAGGGCGTGGTAGGAACCTTGGGCACATAGACCGGTCGAGGTCTTAGGATCACATGAGTGTCTGCCGGACCGAGCTCCAGGCAAGTGTCGTTAGTAGAGAACGCTTGCAGGTCCCTGACCCTCTTGATGGAAGCGAGCGCAATCAGCAGGACCGTCTTTTTAAGGAGAGGGCCCTGAGCCAACTGATTCTAGCGGCTCGGAGGGGGGGGATCTCTGAAGACCGGCGAGGACCACTGAGAGATCCCAGGAGGGGAACAGGTTTGGCCAGGAGGGGTTTAACCTCCGGGCACCTCTTAGGAACCTGACGATTAAGTCGTGCTTACCCAGAGACTTGCCGTCTACTGGGTCGTGGTGAGCTGCGACAGTGGCAACATACACCTTCAGGGTGGACGGAGATAGCCTCCCCTCCAACCTCTCCTTCAGGAACAGGAGCACCGACCTAACTGCGCACCTCTGTGGGTCTTCTGCCCAGGAAGAACACCAATTTGTGAACAGACACCATTTCAGGGCGTAGAGTTGCCTGGTAGAAGGGGCTCTGGCTTGGTTGATCGTGGCTACAACCGTGGTGGTAGACCAGCTAGAACTTCCGCATCCTGTTCAGGGGCCAGACGTGGAGGTTCCAAAGGTCTGGGTGCGGATGCCAGAGCGTGCCCCGTCCCTGAGAAAGAAGGTCCTTCCTCAGGGGAATTTGCCAGGGAGGGGCTGTCGTGAGGAGTACAAGGTCCGAGAACCAGGCCCGGGTGGGCCAGTAAGGAGCCACGAGAGTGACTTGCTCCTCGTCCTCCCTGACCTTGCACAGCACCTGTGCAAGAAGGCTCACTGGGGGAATGCGTACTTGCGCAGCCCCACCGGCCAGCTGTGTGCCAGTGCATCTGCCCCGAGGGGAGCCTCTGAGCGGACGTATCAGAGCAGGCAGTGGGAGGTCTCTCGGGAGGCAGAGGGGTCTACCTGGACCTTGCCGAACCGTTCCCAAATCAGCTGAATCGAGTGGGGGTGAAGCCTCCACTCTCCGCCAGGCAAGGGTTGTCGTGACAGCGCGTCCGCTATCACATTGAGGTTGCCGGGGATGTGAGTGGCACGCAGCGACTTGAGTTGGTGCTGGCTCCAAAGTAGGAGACGACGGGCGAGTTGTGACATGTGGCGGGAGCGTACGCCGCCTTGGCGATTTATGTACGCGACCGCAGTGGTGCTGTCCGACCTGACTAGGATATGTTCATCCCGAATTAACGGAAGAAACTTCCGCAGGGCCAAAAGGACGGTCAACAACTCGAGGCAGTTGATGTGCCAATGCAGCTGGGCCCATTTCCAACGGCCTGAGGCTGTGTGCCCATTGCAAACGGTGCCCCAACCCAATCTGGAGGCGTCGGTCGTGACCAGGACGCGTCTGGACACCTGCTGTAGGGGCACTCCAGCCCGTAAGAAACAGAGGTCTGTCCAGGGGTTGAATGTCTGACGGCAGGCGGGGGTGATTATTACCCGGTGCTGTGGCGCCATGCTCGTCTCGGGACTCGTGTCTGGAGCCAGTGTTGGAGCGGTCTCATATGCATCAACCCCAGCGGCGCGACCACCGCGGAGGACGCCATATGCCCCAGGAGCTTCTGGAAAAGTTTTAAGGGGACCGCTGTGCCTGGCCTGAAGGCGGCGAGGCAGTTCAACACTGACTGGGCATGCTCGTTGGTGAGACGTGCCGACATTGAGACCGAGTCTAACTCCATCCCGAGAAAAGAGATGCTCTGGACTGGAGTGAGCTTGCTCTTTTCCCAGTTGACCTGAAGCCCCAGACGGCTGAGGTGCCTGAGCACCTGGTCTCTGTGGGCGCATAGTAACTCTCATTAGTGGGCCAGAATGAGCCAGTCGTCGAGGTAGTTGAGTATGCGGATGCCGGCTTCTCGGAGCGGGGCAAGAGCTACCACTGCGACTTTTGTGAAGACGCGAGGGGACAGAGACAGGCCGAAGGGGAGGACTTTGTACTGATACGCCTGGCCCTCGAACGCAAACCGCAGGTAGGGGCGGTGTCGGTGCAGGATGGAGACGTGGAAGTACGCGTCCTTCAGGTCTACCGCTGTGAACCAATCTAGATGCCGGACACAGGTTAAGCGTGAGCATTTTGAACGGGAGTTTGTGCAACGCTTGGTTGAAAACTCGCAAGTCCAAGATTGGTCGTAAGCCACCGCCTTCCTTGGGTACGATGAGGTAAGGGCTGTAGAAACCCTCCTTCATCTTGGTTGGAGGGACAGGCCCTATCGCGTCTTTGGCCAGAAGAGTCGCGATTTCCGTGCGCAGGGACTGGGCATGTTTGCCGTATACTGCGGAAAAGAGGACGCCCATGAAGGGGGGCGGGGGCCTGGCAAACTGAATTGCGTAACCGAGTCGGATGGTCCGGGCCAGCCAGCGAGACGGGTTGGGAAGTGAAAGCCACGCATCCAACCTCTGCGCTAGGGGCACCAAAGGGACGATTAATTTGACGTACCCGGCAGGGCTTCGCATCGGGGCGGAGCAGGTAGGGCAGCGTTGGGCGGCGACAGGGCGACCCGCAGCTGGGGTGCTGAGAAACCTTGATCCGCACACCCGGCAGGGGGCGGATTAGCGACTGAGGAGGAGGTCCAGGCTAGGCTTCCTCTAGACTCTTCGGAACCGGCCGGCCGGGGGCAGTCGTGGGGCTGGAGGCGGGTGGTCCATGTCCAGGAAGCCGAGACTGCTGAGATCTGGTGGCAGAGTGCCGTGAGAACGGCATTTGCGGGCCAGGTGACCCAGAGACAAAAGGAAATAGCTCGTTACAGAGAATATGAGAATGTGAAAACTAATTCGACAAAAAATTCTCCTCCCGGCCCTCCACTGGGGACGGAGCGGTCTTACCACCTCTGGAGCTAACATCTTGGTCCCTGGGTTGAGCATCTACGGACAGCCTGGGAGCTTTCCGGGTCCTCGAGGGGGTCCGTGAGACGGGGGCGTCTGCTTCCTGCGGAGTGCTCGATGCTGGGGCTGAGAGCTGGGCCCGGGTTGAGGTGGAGCAGGGTGTTCCATAGCCGCAGGAGGATGCCCTCGGCGAGCAGACGGGGCATGGCCCATGGCGGCAGGCTTGCGGCGGGGCAGGATGTGCAGTGGCCTCCATCTGCTTCACCGCTGAGGACTGTTGGGCAGAGTCGTCAACGGTGGTGCCGAATGGATGGAGCTGGGAGACGGGGGTGTGGGAGAAGGTGTGCCTTGTCTACCTCCCGTATTTCGACCAGGTCCAGTCCACAGATGCGTTTCTGGACCACAAGGGGTGGCCATCGCCTGTTTGAGTGCCGGCGCTTCTGACCTCCGTGGCCCGGGGGCGCGGTTGGTCATCCAGCGCAGTTCCTGCAGCACATCAAGAACAGGACTACCCAAGGTGCAAGTTTGAAGTGCCTTGGCCTGGCGTTGGTTGCAGGAAGGTCCGTGGCATGCAGAGTGGAAGCGGTCTGGGACCATTCCACCACGAGGGTAGTGAGAGTGGAGGAGCGAAGAAGCCTTGGCTTTGCTCAACTCGTCATGCACGTCCGAGAAGAAAGGAAACGGGGGGGGGGGTGTGGCTGTGAGCGGCGCACCTGCCCGCGGGACCGATCAAGTAGCCCGGGAAAGCATAGCGGATCTCCGTGCGTCAGGCTCAGGCTGGGCGGCAGACCCGAAGGTGGCGGCCCAGGCGAGTGATTAGCATCCGATGCCACTGTAACGCTCTCCGATGCAGCGGTGATGTCATCCAATTCTGAAGCAAGCAAGCGTGCCGGGGAGGCGGGCGGTTCGTGGGGGTTTACCCGGCGAACAGAGCCCATCATATTCCCCAAATCGCCTTCATCGCCCGCGGCGCCTGCGCCGATCCCATAGGAAGAAGGCGGAGCACGGGGGGCAGCTGAAGTGGCTTTCTCTCATTACAAAAGAAAGCCGTGCAACCGCAATGCTATAACAGCCATGTTCTCGCACTGAGAAGATGAACCATTGGAGAGAATGCTCATCCCGGTCTCAGACGGAAGCAAACAAGTGTGCCGGGGAGGCGGGAGGTTCGAGGGGGTTTACCCGGTGAACAGAACCCGTCATTGTCCCCAAATCGTGTTCATCGCCAGCGGCGCCTGCGTCAATCCCGTAGGAAGGAGGCGAGGCACGGGGGGCGGCTGAAGCGGCTTTCTCTCATTACAAAAGAAAGCCACACGACCGCAATGTTGCCATGGCTATGTTCTCGCACTGAGAACATGAACCATTCATAAAGCGCTGCCTGCGTGAGATCGCAGCCCAGGCATGCAAGACAGCTTTTTATGACCGAGAGAGGTGGGGAGAAATCACCGCATCCAGAAACTACACAGGGGCGGAAATGACATCTTTATAAAGACGCGTCCTGAAAAGGACGTTCAACGCCGTTGTGTAATGCTCTTTCAGAGAAATAAACTCTTTTACAGAGAAAATCACTCTTTCAACTCTTTTAACTCTGCGCTGTCGAAGCGCCCAGGGGCAAACTGCACGCCGACAGTGAAGAGAAAAGCCGCTGAAGTGCGCCGTAAATCCAACAGCAAAGCAGAGCGTCAGAGGATCAGAAGCAGGATCAGTTTGTGTCAGTCGCAGATGACTGCATACACACGACCATCGGCTCCGAAGAAAATTACTGAATGAACGAGCGTATTTCCCTCGCCTTTATATCCGTATCCGGAGGCGGGGTATGCAAATACTGTTCGCCAACTCTCATTGGCCTTTTTTCATAGATCAGAGGCATCTTTCGGCGCTCAAGAGAGACCCCTAGTGTCGCTTCTTCGACACGACGTCGAAGTGAGCGAGAGACGGGGAACAGACAGGGAATGATGATGTCACAGTCCCAAAAGACAAAACCCCAACCTGACAGAGTGACAGGACCGTGACCTTAACGAAGAGCAAATGGTGGTAACTCACACCCGGACCCACGCACGCAACACAAAGACAGGACACAAAATGCAAGACAGAACATGGGGCGATGATGTCAGGGTCCCATCAGACAAAAACCCAACCTGACAATTATCAGGACCGTGAGAGTTGCTGAGAGTTTACAGATCCCCAATCAGTCATAACTGATGATCTCTCAGTATATGCTTCATGAGAAAAGCAATACATGCTGATTTTATAGTAGCACTGTATCCAAACTCAACCTAACCTTTAGCTCCACTCTTCTCCGAAGTTGTAACATCCAAAAAAATTGAGCTGCTTTGCCTTTTTAAAGTGTACTGTAAAGGATGTGTAAGCATTTACAGCTCAGAAGTCTCAAGCTTTAGTAATCTATATACTGTATAAATCATCTTGATTTAAAAAAAAAAAAAATCCTCGAGTTAACAATTTTCTGGGAAGGGCAACAAAGTTATTTGAGATTGTAAAAATGCTGGCAGCGACAGGCAGACAAAGAAGACGATGATGTGAAGAGCCCAAGTGCAGTTTATTTACAATATGAATGATATATCCAAACAACATGAAATCCAAACGTGAACAAAAACAAAACATAAGCATGAACTTGACTTGACTACCAAACAACGTTACATTAACAACTGACAATGGCAGTTAAAGAGGAAATCACATGACAATAAAGCAGGAACTAAACTTCCAAAATAAAAGACGTGAACACAAAACATAAACAAAAACACATTTATACATGACAGAGATTTTACCAAACTCAGTCCTCGTTCAGATATAAAATGCTGATTTCACTTCAAACCAACCTTTTTAAAATAAGCTCTTATTGAAAACTCTGCCTGAAATAACAATGAAAACAAATATTTATCATAAAATGTGCTTAAATTGATATTTTTACTCAAAAGTAAAAACTTACCAGAGATAACTTAAAGTTTGTGCCTAATATTTTAAAATGTATGGTGATATATCTGATATAAGTCATAGTGGAAAAAGAGGTATATCCTATCACATTTATGAAACAAATATTTTAGCCAGGTCATGAGAAAACTGTATAAGCACTGACGTGGCAAACAATACATGTTTTGTGCAGTAGACATAGCTTATTATTGAGAGATGCTTTCAAGGAGATGAGCTGAATCCCATTTCAGACTTTAGATTTATTAATTCATTCTTACACAGTAAAGTGAGTCTTTGTAATAGATGGGTCATTCTCCATTTGTTGTAGCAAATTGTGTCCCTCTACTTTGCATCAATAGACATTAACTTTAAATAATAAAATAATAAATACTAATAACTCTTAAAATACTGTATTTTCACATTTGTATTCTGTATAGTGAAAGCAATTTGTGCATTGTTAATTGTTAAATTTTTGTCTTAAAACAGTTAGTTTTAAATCTGCATGTCTCCCTCATACTTTAAAAAGGTATCTTGGAATGTAATGGCAGCAGTGGAACACTTTTTTACACAAAAAAGTGGTTATTTTTTAACGTATATATTAATTATATTGTTAAGAAAATAAATAATTTGTGATAATTTAAGAAAAATTTGTGTCCCTCAACTTCAAGTCTATGGTGCTACACATTGTAATTCGCCTCTTTACAAAAAAGTCTAGGTTACTGTTGTAACCTCCATTACCTGATGGAGGGAATGAGACATTGTGACAAAGAAGTGACACTATGGGTCTCTCTTGAGAGCCTTGCGCATCTCTGAACTTGAGAAAAGGCCAATGAGAAATTGGCAGACAGAATTTGCATGTCCCATCAGGGAATGGAGGTTACAACAGTAACGTTACAACTAGACGTTCCCTGTCTGTCGCTCACTTCGACGTTGTATAAAGAATGACACTAGGGGTCCATATTCAATCACGCCATGTGCTGAACCGTGTACATGCCTGCTGATGCTGGTGCGGGCAGGCAGTTGCGTGCCAAAGTGACAGGCTACGTCAGACTGCACGTACCCTTCCCCAGTGCCCCATAAAATCGTCATAAACCTTTTAGTTTCAAGGCACACTGAAGGAGGGAACAAAGCGACGTGCCAAGCATGGGAGCAGGCCACGCCAGCCGCACCTTTTCTCTCTCTATGTTTCTCGCATAGAGTCAAAGTGGCTGGGGCCATCTTAACGCTATCACACGCATCAGGGAAGGCGTTTTTTTTCCAACCTATTCTTTCAGGGGGAAAAGACCCTGCGGAAATAACCACCTGCTCAGGCTGGGGGGAGGTAAAGCGTGCCGGAATAAATCACATGGGTTTTCAGGCCACATGTGGAAACGGCGCTGTGGTAGATCAAACCTGCTGCGAGGGAGGCGTTGCTACAAACACGGCGACCGGGGGGGGGCAGCGGCGACTGCCCATGAGAGACGCGGGTCTGCCTGTAGGGGGACCGTACCGTGGAAAATATACACCGGGGGAATAATCAACATAAGGGCCCGTCCTGTGGAGCCATGCCCATCTCGTGCCCGACTCGAGTCTGGAGCCAGTGCTGAAGCGGTCTCATATGCATCAACCCCAGTGGCGCGACTGCCGCGGAGGTTGCCATATGCCCCAGGAGCCTCTGGATTTGTTTTAGAGGAACCGCTGTGCCTGGCTTGAACAAGGTGAGGCAATTCAGCACTGACTGCACATGCTCGTTGGTGAGGCGCGCTGTCATTGAGACTTAGTCTAACTCCATGCCGAGAAAAGAGATGCTCTCAACCGGGGCGAGCTTGCTCTTTTCTCAGTTGACCTGAAGCCCTAGATGGCTGAGGTGCCTGAGCACCTGGTCCCTGTGGACGCACAGTAACTATAGAGAGTGGGCCAGGATGAGCCAGTAATCGAGTTAGTTGAGTATGCGGATTCCCACTTCCCTTAGCAGGCCAAGGGCTGCCTCTGCGACCTTCATGAAGACGCAAGGGGATAGGGACATGCCGAATGGGAGGACCTTGTACTGATACACCTGGCCGTCGAACCCGTACCATAGAAAAATCAGTGTCGAGGCAAGATAGAGACGTGGAAGTACGTGTCCTTCAGGTCTACTGCTGCGAACTAATCTTGATGCCGGATGCAAGTTAGAATGTGTCTTTGTGTGAGCATTTTGAACAGGAGTTTGTGCAAGGCCCGGTTGAAATCTTACAAGTCCAAGATCGGTCGTAATTTGCCACCTTTCTTGGGTATGATGAAGTAAGAACTGTAGAAACCCTTCTTCATCTCGGCTGGAGGGACAGGCTCTATCACATCTATGAGTAGAAGGGTTGCGATCTCCGCACGCAGGGTGTTGGCGTCTTCGCCATCAACTGAGGTAAAGTGGTCACCACCGAAAGTGGGCGGGGGCCTGGCAAACTGAATCGCCTAGCCGAGTCGGATGGTCCTGGCCGATGGGTTGGGAAGTGAAAGCCACACGTCGCAGCCCAGTTGAGTCATCAGCATCAGACGCTGCTGTGACGCTGTCCGATGCAGTGGCGAAACCATCATTCAGCTTGCGGGGTCTGAGGTAGTAAACATACTGGCCGTGAGCCGAGCCGCTCTCACCTCGAGCATGAACGGAAGCAAACGAGGGGGGATTTACCCAGTGAAACCGAGCCCGTTGTATCACCAGTCACGCTGGCCCCAATCCCGTAGGAAGGAGGCGCGGCGTGGGGGGTGGCTGAAGTGGCTTTCTTTCCTCACGAGAGAAAGCCACTGACACCGCGACTGCAACGTTGCCATGGCTATGTTCTCGCATGGAGAACATGAACCATTCATAAAATGCTGCCTGCGTGTGATCGCAGCCCTGGCATGCGAGGCAGCTCTTATGACTGTCAGAAGCGGAGAGAAATCGACCACATCCAGGAACTACATGTGGCGGAAGGGCATATTTATAAAGCCGCGTACTGAAAAGGACGATCAATGCCAGCTGTGTATTGCTCTCTTAGAGAAAATAGCTCTTTCAGCAGCGCTGTCGAAGCGCCCTGTCGAAAGCTGCTGTGCAGAGAAGGATAAAGCCGCTAATATGCGACGTAGATCCAACAGCATACGATATGTAGAGATGAGAGGAAAAGTAAGTTAATACGGCTCACTGATCACACAATGCTCGGCTCCAAAGACAAAATCTGAATGGACAGACACATATTTCCCTCCCTTTATACTCGTATGTCCAGGGGAGGGACATGCAATTTCTGTCTGCCAATTTCTCATTGGCCTTTTCTCAAGTTCACAGATGCGCGAGGCTCTCAAAAGAGACCCCTAGTGTCGCTTCTTCGACACAACGGGAAGTGGGAATTCTATTTGTACTACTATACTGGTGTGTAAAAGTCATAGTAGGTGATAGTTGATCTGGAGAGTGTATGTTTATATTTTCTTATTCAATTTAATATATTTGACAAAATTTCTGACAATTTCATGTGTCAATATACAACCCGGTATCACGCCGAGGCGTGAAATAGACACGCCGGTCCACTCGCGGATGCGTGTCTATTTCACGCTTTGCCTCCTCCAGGCGTGTACATGACACGCGCGCGTCTACGTAGAATACCGGCAGGGGGCGATCGTTTCCTCGACGCCAACAACTGTCCGCGCACCAAAGAGGAAGCGATATATCGCGTTCTCCAGTTCCGGTTAGCAGGATATATATTTTTGTACATAAATACACTTTTTAAATAAATATATATATATATATATATATTTATTTATTTACATCAGCACAAGATACTCGACAGCCCACACACACACACACACACACACACACATATAACAACGTTAGGCTACAGCAACGTTAGGATTTCTTCATGAAAGCAGCACTGTAATGAACCTTTATTTGTCACATATGGTCACAAGTGAAAGTAACCGGCGAAATTGGCCGGCATCCCGCCCGCACGAACGTGCAACGCGACGACAACGGTATCGCTTCCTCTTTGGTGCGCGGAGAGTTGTTGGCGTTGAGGAAACGATCGCCCCCTGCCGGTATTCTACGTAGACGCGCGCGTGTCATGTACACGCCTGGAGGAGGCAAAGCGTGACACCGACACGCATCCGCGAGTGGACCGGCGTGTCTATTTCACGCCTCGGCGTGATATCGGGTTGCAATATATCAGCACTGCAAAAACTAGTTTTAATGTTTAGTTGTATCAACTAGATTTTTTTAGTTGACAACTAAAATTTCATGCCAACTTTTGATTCTATTAACTTGTACTTAAATTAGAATAACAATCGTATTTGCCATTTCAACTCGCTTAAGAATGTTGATTGAAAAATCAAAGATTTTTCAGCTCCCAGCAGGCACTGTAGTATGAATAAATAATGAGGTTAGTATTGTAGGCTTATTTTATTTATTATTTGTATTATTTTCATAAACATTAAAACTTCAGGTGGTGCAATGCATCCTGGGTAGCCTTGTGTGTCACAATAATAAAGTTAATTGAATAAAACCTGTTAAATCCAGAACATTTTGTCAATGGATTATTTATTTGTCCCAACAAAACTTTTTAATTTGACAGAAATTTAGATTTTTTTGTTAGAGTAACTTCAAAGCAAAAGCGTCAAAGCAAAAAGACAACTAGCTTATGTTAAGCTGAGTGGATTTTTTTTTTTTTTTATTTTTTTTTTTACAGTCAATCTGTGGTGTTACAATTTGCAGATTTGACAGATTTTTTGATAAATATAATATTACTTATATTTCCAAAAAGTCCCCTGACCTTAAAACTATCATGATGGCAACCTCCAATTTAGAAAAGTCCAGATTTTTGTAAATTTGCCTTTGATGTTCCTGTCTTTCATAGTAAAACAGACTCCATAGTAACTCCACAGGCAATATACAGAGAGAAGCATGGGTGTAATGTAAGTTGTCTGTGATGTCTGGCCAAGACAAAACTCCTCGTAATCCCTACCAACCCGTCTATTGACTACAACCTTACTGTTTATGTTGGTTCAACTGCACTAATGCCAACCAGGACAGCTCGAAATCTGGGAGGGATGGTAGACCATCTTAAATTCACTGCTCACATCTCAGCAACCGCCCGGTCTTGCAGGTTCACACTTTACAACATCAGGAAAATCAGACCTTTCCTATCTGAATATGCTCCTGGTACAAGTTTTTGCCATATCATTACTGGACTACTGTAAAGCTCTGTTTTCCGGCCAACCAGCTAGATGATTAAGCCGCTGCAGTTGGTCCAGAACGCAGCAGCGCATCTGGTCTTCAATCAGCAAAAGAGGGTTCATATCACCCCACTCTTGATTTCACTGCACAGATTACCTGTAGCTGCCCAAATCAAATTCAAGGCTTTGGCCTTCAGGACAGCCTGTGGAACTCTTACTTCAATTCACTCCTCCAGGTCTATGTGCCAACTCGCACTCTGTGATCAAAGAACAAGGGCGCCTGGTGGTCCCGTTGCACAGAGGCACAAAGTCTATGTCACAATCATTCACTTTCTCTGTTCCTCTGTGATGGAATTAGCTTCCAACCTCCACATAATCTGCTGAAACCATCTCATTCAATAACCAGCTGAAAACACATCTGTTTAAAGAGCACTTAACCAATCCACACTAAATGCATTTTTTTTCTCCCCCTTTTCTCCCCAATTTGGAATGCAAAATACCCAATGCACTCTAAGTCCTCATGGTGGTGTAGTGACTTGCCTCAATCCGGGTGGTGAAGAACGAATCTCAGTTGCTTCAGCGTCTGAGACCGCCAATCCACGTATCTTGTCACATGGCTTGTTGAGTGAGTTACCACGGAGACAATGCGCTTGTGGAGGCCCATGCTATTCTCCGCGGCATCCACGCACAACTCACCACGTGCCCCACCGAGAGCGAACTACATTATAGCAACCACGAGAAGGTTACCCCGTGTGACTCTATCTTCCCTTGCAACCAGGACAATATGGTTGCTTAGGAGACCTGGTTGGAGTCACTCAGCATGCCCTGGATTCGAGCTCACAACTCCAGGGGTGGTAGTCAGCATCAATACTCGCTGAGTTGCCCAAGCCCCATCCACTAAATGCATACTTTATATTTCAGAATATATATATATATATAAAAAAAAAACTTGCCTGTCTCTGTCTTCTACACTAGCTCCTATACTACTCCAGACACATTGAGAACTTGACAGTGCAATACTGCAGATGTTGAATTTTAAAGATATTTTAACCTTTCAGAACAAACCCTACTGTATACTTACCACAGTAAAGTAAGTACTGTATACTTACTAAGTTACTACAGTAAAAGTCTTTTTAGCAAGACAGTCCACTGGTGGCCCTCTCATGTTCTCGTGGAGCTTTTTCCAGTCATGACAGTGCAGTTCCTATCTAGTTGAATGGGAAAAGACCAAAATCTCCAAAACAGTTAGTCAAGAATACTGTAAAAGGAGATATTTCAAATCAGCAGTAACATCTGACAACACTGGAATTTTTTTTTTACCTCAGATTATGCTAAAAATGCAATTTTCCCAGTTTGTATAGCTAATACGCTTTGAGAGTTGAGATAGGAGAATCCTATCCTATCTACAATCTACATCCGTTGACCATTGTGCATTCCAGTTTCTCCCATTCATTTTAATAGAAGTGCCCGTCTCTGCTAAATAGCCTTTTTTTTTTTCAATATATGTCAAAATAAATAGAGATCTCCCTTGACATAAATATATATAAAAAAACTCCACACATTTTTTTAAAACTTAAATGTCAATAAAGGAATATAATTCTTACATTTTCTGAATAAATCCCTAAAGTTGCATTTACCTAATTTTAGAACAACCCCGTATTTCATGTCAAATACCGGTAACACCAAAGACATAAGCGGTTGTGTCACCAGTATTTAATTCAAGTTATTAAAAACCCTAAATTAAGCTTCCATTTACTAGATAAAACATATCTATTTTTAAATACAGTATACAACAATAAAGTATATTATTAAATAAATAAGAAGCATTTTTACCAATTCTGCCTCTTGTTT